>OY757916.1:833617-883617 GCA_963585895.1 Sepioteuthis lessoniana | reverse complement strand
AGTGATTCAGTTTTCCAAAAACTAGAATCCCATAAACCTTCCCAAAAATAGCTGATCAAAAAGTGTTTTTTTTTCTCTAGTGTGAAGAAAAGTACCCACCACTGTTTAAGCCTTTGCCTAAAACTGGAAAAAAAAAAAAAAAAAAAAAAATCAGAGGGTAAAAGTGATCAGAGCAAAATCAGAACTGAATTAAGGGGAGGTGAATGAGAAATGGAAAATATGCAGGAAGTGCATTAATATTTTGATGGATTATAACATCAAGAGACAAATATATATTTACCCAACCCCTTAAACATGTTTAAGCAGAGAGAGTAAATAACTACACAAGTGTCAGCTTTGATTAGTTGTGGCACAAGATAAAATCTATGGAACATCCACCAAGACTCAAATTCACTAATAAAAGTCCGCCAGTCTAGCTTGCTAATCATTATATCACACAAGTTGCCCATCTAACACTGGTATAGCAAACATCTATCATGCTGAGTAATTCCCCTTCATGACATCTCTCAAGACATTGGTAGTTATTTGTTATTACCCATCTCCTCTCCAAGTAAGATTGCACTGGTTTACATGGTACCAGCAACAGAACCCTTATCCTTTGTCCTTTAGATATTAAAAAAAAAAAAAAATCATCATTTACCTTACTTTTCAGACTTAATTTTAATTGAATTAGTTAATACAAGTTATTCATTGTTTATTAAATTTCCAAAATGAAATTGGAAAATATGAGAATACCAAAGTTTTTTTGGGTTTTTTCACATCTATCAGAACTTATCTATTCTATTGGAGCTGTAATATTCGTGGAATTGATAAGTTTTCTAAAATCTCTGTATTTATAATACTGATCAAAATAAGTCAGAAATCTAATTGTGGCTTAAGAGTGAAAAAAACCTCCAAAAATAAAATACAGAAATAGAAATTTACACCTGGTCATTTGTTTGTGAAATGTCTCAACACAAGTATAATGACCCCTTCCACAAAATAATACTTAGCAGTAGAAAATTATAAACTACTGCAAACCTCAAGTTTTTAATAAGTCTCTTTGACTTTAAAACCAGCAAAGGTAAGAGTGAAAGAATTCTAAGATAAGAACAAATGTGAAATTCAATATTTTTTAACAAAATCACTAAAAAAGAATTTAATTGTTGCTGTGTGAATTTTTTTAAGATCGCTATAAGATTAAACTTTCAAGATCCTCAAAACTCAGAAAACTAATTTTACCTGTTATAAGCTTCTCATTGTCAATGTAAGAACATTTGAAAAAAAAAAATTTGCCTATATAACTAAAAACTCTTTAATTCTCTCAATAGTGAATTAGTAAAAGCCACTTCTTTGATAGACAAAACATTTCTAATCTCTTTTCATAACAATCCACTTCTGTTACCAAAAATAATTGTGCCATTTAAACTAAGAAAAAAAAATCTCAACTTCTCTAGCACATTAGAATCAACATACACTTTTCTTTAAATATCATCTTACAGTACAATACTAGTCTAAAATAAACAACCTTTGTATAACATGAAATAACTTTTGAATCAACAAAATCCAATGTTCTTCCAAGAAAAATTTTTCAGTATTTTTTTCTTTTAGTAAAAAGTTCATAAAATTGTTTTTAAGAAAAAGCATTTTTACTTACAATATTGTTTTTCATCAGTTAAAGATAGCAGCCCTGTCAGTCAAGATTAGAATACACCAGCTGTATCCGCTGAAGACAGGTAAGACTCTTTCCCAGAAAAATGTGTTCTAGGTATGACACTAAACTGCATCTGGTGAAGAAGCTCTTAGTAGTGAGGAGTATCATTATCATTACTTCCAGCCCCACTATGACCCACAGTAGTCATAACTGTTTGGTTCCCATCTATGGATCAAATAAATTTGTTTAAAAATTATCTTTTTAAATAGCAATACTTGACACCACATCAGTGTGTGCAAATTATTTGTATTAAGAATAGTTACATGAAGCTCTAATTAGTTTTTTCAGACCCTATAATTTCTTGTAAATTATTGATGTTAAATAGGAATACTTGAAACCATATAACTGTATGCAAACTAATGATTATTATTAAATAAAAGTGGTTACTTGAAACCATATAATTACATATAGATAAGTAGAATGAGATAGGAATACTTGAAACCATTGTATCAAATAGTTATGACATCAAGAATTTGGAAAGATAAATGATTTTTCAAATAAAAATGGGAAATATAAAAAAACAATGCAAAAGAACATTAAAAACATAGTTATGAATCAAATAAAACCTTTACAAATGAATTAAAATCTTAGTAATAAATAACCCACAGGATTTCGACAAATATCTAATGGTATTGCTAGAGCAAAGTAGTTTTAAAAGATAAAAAAAAAAAATAACTAGGCAAATCTATTAAGCTAACAGAAATATCCATACTGTTGATATCAATTTGAACAAAGTTTTATTATGGAAGTAACTTAGTATAAATGGGGAAAAATTTGAAAAAAAAAGTCATACTGAACTGTAAATTTAAAATTTACAATTCAGTTTCTAAGATTTTTTTTCCAGAAAACTAACATCATTTCTCAAATAAAGAAAGACAGTGTTCCTTGCATCTTTGAAAATAAAGAAATAACTATTTGACATTAATTGATACCCAACATAAGCAAATATACTTTTCTATATATTTACATAAAATCCAATTAATTATTAAATCATTTTCTTCAATAAAATTTGAAGGAGGGCTTGGAAGTGTTTTGTAAAAAGCAGATTTCAATTTTTCTGTGCAAAAACCAATCCATTGACAGAGATAAAAGCAATTTTTATAAACAATCAAAATTCAGATTTTCTTTTTTTTTTTTTTTTTTACAGCTCTGTTTTTATCTTTCAAATGAAACAGACATTAAAACATCCAAGAAGATATTTAAATTCTTATTATACATTTGAAATAGATTCTAAAGACTTTGTGGAGTATAGATGTCCTTACATTTTATGGACAAAATGTTAAAGAGAAAAGAAAAAACCAAAAATAATGATGATGATGATGAAAATCTCTTTAATCCAATAGATTAAGTCCTTTGGAACAAAAAAGAATATTAAACAATATTTATATAGTCAGCTTCTCAATAATCTGGGGTGAAGATAATCAAATGTGTGTTTTTGTGTGTAAGTATTCTTTTGTGTTAATGTATATGTAGATTTATGGGCCCAGACCACAACAAAGTTTCCATATGTGTCCCTCTGTCCAGTCCTGAGCAAAGTATACAATATAAGAGAGTGGTCAGCTGCCAAGACCCTAACCAAGTTAATGTGTGTGTGTGTGTGTCCATCCGTCCCCCAGGCAATGTACAGCAGTAGAAAGCACCAACTGGACAATGTAAAATGTCCCTAAGTCCGTCATACACTGGTGCTACTCACTTTATCGCCCCACACAAAATTTACATCTTTCCTTTTTTCTCTGTCTGCCCCTGGACTCCACTTTCCTCTTTTCCCCACTGCTGTTGACTTCGGTCACCATAGCAACAGCCGAGAGATGCAGCAAGCAGCCAGCCAAAAGGAGGAGGAGGAAGAGGAGGCAGCGGTGACCCCACAGTGCAGTACACAAGTGGAGGTCACAGCAATGCTGGTGTCCGCTACACAGAATGGTACCCAAAAACATCAGCAGCAGAAGTGGTGGTTGGGGTAACAGCCGTAGCAGCGAAGAAAGAGGCCATAGCAACGAAAGTGGCAAGGCGAGCAGCAAGTGGTCAGATGGCAGAGGAGGAGGAGGAGGGCAGCAACAATGGTGGTGGTGGTGGTGGTGGCAGCAGCAGCAGCAGCGGCTCAGAGGCGGGGACACATCCAGCCAGTGTCACGATGATGGTTCGCCCATATAACATTTCTTATGGGCTGTTAGCCGACTTGTTACAGCCAGCAATTTCTTCAGCTCAGGCTAAAAAAGAGAGGAAAAGTCAGTCAAACATGGCAGAAAAAGTACCTTTATTTTTCTTTAATACACACTGGACAGAAATGAAAATACTGTCTCTGTTCCATAATAGTTGTTACAGTTTCATATAAATTCCATACACTTAACTTTTTTTTTTTTTTATGGGACCTTATTAAAATATATAAAGTTTTGAAAGATTTTCTGAAAATAAAACACACACAAATAAATTTACCATACATACTCGTATATGATGTGACTTTCTGAGACCTAAATTTTAACCTAATGAAGGCGGGGGGGGGGAGTCACACCACATACGAGATCAAAACTTTGTGTATGTAAATAGTTGACCAAACAGCATACTCACAATTTCAAGCTGCAGAATGTCTCAAGTCTCAGAAAGCTGCATGATACATGAATATAGACAGTATTTGTTGAACTTAAGTTTACAATTTTAGGAATTATTATTTTAGAAAATATGTTTCAATGTGATGAATTTTTTTAATGAGTATTCATGACAAAAATATTTAAAGTAACTGTCACAATTGATAAGGCAGGTAATTATAATAAATCTGACAGAAGACTACAATCAGTGGTTAACTCTTAAAAGAATTTTGCTTCAATCACCTTTTTTTATTGAGGAATAACAATGGCAAAATTGGTACTACCATTTTCCTTGCACAATTGTGGAATGGGTATTTCTGGTTTCTTAAAAGTCAAGAACCAAATTACAACAGTAATCTTTAATAAATTTCAGCTATAACCAATCAAATTTAGATAATAAAATGAATTTTTTTCAAACTTCCTCCTCTATTCAATCCACATGAATAGACAATTCTCATTGAGCAATTCATACTTAGAATCAATCTACTTTGTGGGTTGAATAAAGGATTTAGTTCAAAATTTGGAGAATTACAAATCATGATAGATAATCAAAGGACAAGGAAACATTGAAACGATAACGACAATCAAGGTGATGACACAAGTCCAAGTAGATCAGCATATAATAATGATAATTTCTCATTCCAGAATTTTTAATAAAAAAAATAAAAGTCAAATTACCACAAATTAAATCTGCCAAAAGAAAAATTTCTTAGTTTACATCCATGTTTTCTTTTTTTTTTTTTCTGCCATTTCCTTAATTGTCAGATATTTCTATCCAGTAAAGGTTTGAATCAAATGTAAAATGTTTTTTCTTACCACATCCTAACAATTACTTCTATACCGTTAGCGATATGATATTTTTGTTGAAATAAAAGTTTAAAAAGAAGCAAAAATTAAGGAATTTAAACAAGATATTTGAGACGGAATGTTTCAACAAAACTGATTTTGATCACCTGCAGCAGCAGATATACATCCCCAACTTCAAGTTTGAGGAATAAACTTTTAAACATATAAAGATAAATTTTATTTACATCATACAGTTTATTGGATGATTAAACCCATTAAAGTTCAATGTCAAAAGAAAACTGTGTTTAAAAAAATCAAAAACATACAAAATGTTACAAGATTTTCATTAAATAGAAAAAAATTTGCAAAAATTTACTTGACCAGATCAATTGCAAATCATGAATATTTTATTTTCTATCTTTTTAAAATAAATATTAAAAAAATTGCTTTATTTCTTTAGTTAAATATTTAACTAATAGAATCATGGCAAAAATGCAATCACCAGATATGTCAAAAACTTTGTTTAATAATGGAACATTCTGATTTTATGAAATTTATCTCAAATTAAATTATTCAAAAGGCATATTTTTTTCAAGATTGAATACAGAAAAAAATTATGTATTTCTCAAATCTATGGTACTGATTTTTTTTTTTTTTTAATTAGCCACCAATGTCATTAAGGAAAAACAATATTCTCCAACAAATTGGTTTCAACTTCCTTGAATATTGGCTGAGAAATCAGCTTTTTGGATCGAACTTAGTAACAGACCATTTTGTTGAAATTTTCACCATAAATTTTCCATCAGATTGTTGACAAAGCGATGGAGTTGATATTGCCATATTCCAATTATCGTTAACTTGATATGTCACTCCACATCAGAGAGGAACAGGAAAATATTTCCTTGTTTTGTTTTGTTTTTTTTCAGCAGTCATCTGTAAATGTGTCACTGAAATGACACTAGAAAGTTCCAGCATCATTTGCTTTTGTCCAAGCAGATTCATGATTTATCAACATATCTACATTTTCTACTGATATACTTTGGCTTTTGTCTATGTAAATACCATTTCATTCAACCAATTTTATCACAATGGCTCCTGTTTTCAAGGCGTATCAAGTTTTCTTTCGTGACAATTTCATGTTTCCCATCACCTAAGCATGTTTTTATTGTTATTATCTTTCTAATAAATTTTACACACAACTGACTGGCAACAACCAACTTCTTTTGCTGCACTCAGTGTTGGATTTCCATCTTGAAGGAATTTTTGAATTCTTTCCATTGTTTTACTTAACAAGCCCAACAATTTTTTAAAGTCTAAACACAATCATTCAACTTCACATAAATTAGCATATATAAACTAATGCAAGTATTTGTTTAAGAAATACAAATTAACATTCTTTTTCCATTGATATTGAGCGACTGATATTTTCCTAGAAAAAAATATGCCATTAATTTAAATAATTTAATGAGTTTTGTGTCATATTTATGATTTTTTTAAAAACTGTAAAAAAAAAAAGAAAAAGCTGAAGGAACATCCTCTAAAGTGTGGTGATTTCATCAAATTAAAATTAAAAGCTTCTAAAAATTTGAAATGACGAGCAAGTCATAAAAATTAAATTTACTTTGTCATATAGAGTTTCCTCCCTTGCAATATTTCTCTATTTGATTTTTTTTTTTATTTGATGATTAGCAAATTCATCTAGTAGCCCAATTTGGCAAGTATTATGAGTTCAATAGTGATTTCAAACCCAATCATCATAGCTCAATGATAAACTAATCTAAAGTAAGAATAAGTTCAAGAAGAAACAGAATATTTTCTATGTACAATAACCATGAGTAATTAGAAAAAAACTCACAAAATTATTGCCTTCAAGTTCTAAATTAGATTAAGTGCAGTCAAAATAACAATAATTAGGAATGAATCATTTATTTTTATAATCTATTTTCTTTATATTCATGAAAGATTTTAACTTGGTCCTCATGTGTAAAGAAGTTGTACACTATCACAAAATGTTATCCATTTAGAACCAATAAATAGAAGAACATTTAGTGAATTTGATTTTTTTTACTGATATTAACAGCAGATGTAGATGCAAATAGACAGTTTGGTATACCATTATGTGCCACACAACTATATATATATATATATATGAGAGAGAGAGAGAGAGTCAGAAGATTCTCTTGTAGTCATATTTAATTCAAAATAACAAATTGGGATTTAGTATTCAGCTTTTTTTGGCAAAAAAAGATGTCACAACTCTGATTGTAAGCAGTTTAAAAACTGTGCTAAGGTTCTGTTAGGGTAGTTAGGGAGTATAAGTCATTGTTGAAGACAAGGGAACTCCTGTGTTGTGGAGTGTGGATTAATTCTCTTCTCAAGAAATTTTTTTTTAAGTGAGCATGTTTATTATGTGCTAGTGACATCATGTGTAAATGTATAGAGCATTAGTGCTGGTTGAAAGTACAGAGATAATAGTGAGGGATTATGCAACAGTGAATCCACTGCAGATACGTTTTAAAAGTCTGAATTCAAAGTTAAAAGCAATTTGGTTTAGTGTAGGATGTCTGTTCTTAAAATAATACTTGTTTTTTGAAGGTAATGCTAGATAATATTTTTGTATTCTTATCTAAAAATTTTTCAAACATCATTTATCCAACATTAGACCATATATACATAAACACATCTCAGAAGACCATAACACCCCTCACAAATATTCTAAACACTAAATTGACAGTCATTTTCAATTGTATATATATACATTTATATATACCACCATATCTTTTTTTTAACTCTAAAATAGAAACAGGATTAAAAAAAAATCACAATTGAGTGAGTTTTGTTTAACAGCATATTAATCTCTGTGGGTTAATTAATGCCAGAAGGGTTAGATTGATTTTGTCCTTTGTACATGTTTTAGGATTTAGGGTATGGGTTTTTGTTATGTTCTATTATATTTGGTTAGATTTTAATGAAGAGGTTGGTTTCTTTGAGAAAGCTCAAGATTTTCTTCTGGTCTAGTGTTTTTGAAGAGATCCTTCAAGTTGCTTGTTTGGTAGAATTTTGAGAGAGTTTGTCTAAACCTGTCAGTTTATGAGAATGTGTTTAACGGTGAGGGGTACTTTGCACATTAAGCATATTGAGGTGGGGGGGTCTTCCTTTTTAAGGAGGTGTAAGTGGATAATGAGGATGTGGCTAATACAAAGTCTGGAGAGTATCACTTCTTTTCTATTTCTTCTGTAACCTGCTGGCCACTCACCTATAGTATCTTGTATACAGTGGAGCTTGTTCTGTGTTTGATCATCCCAAGATTTTTGCCATTTGTTAAGTATGAATTTGTTAATAAGTGGTTTTAGGCCAGTGTATGGAATTTTTGTATTGGATATGTCTGCCAGGAGTGTTTGGTTTTTTTTTCAGGTTTGTCTGCCCTTTCATTTCCATATATGCCAATGTGGCTTGGTATCCAGGTGAGAATAATGCTATTATTTTTATAAAGAGTGTTCATTTTGTCTAGGAGTCTTGTGATGAGAGGAGTTGAAGTATTTTTGTTCTGTACAGCTTGGAGGACTAATTTGAATGATAAATTTAGAGGATTTGTGTTTAACTATAATATTCATGGTAAGGTCAATAGCTGTGACTTCCACACTATGAATCTTTAACAGGTTTTGGTTTTGGCAGATAGCAGCACAACCAACTTTCATTCCCTGTTTGGATCCATCTGTATAGATGTGGTGGTGATCTGGGAAGTTGTTTTGGATGTTGAGGAATTTCTCTTGGAAACTGATTGGGTATGCTTTGGTTTTGGATAATTTGGTTAGTTCTAGTTTTACTATCAATTGATTTATGGTCCATGGTGCTGTTTTGAGGAAAATGGTATTATATATCATTTTGGGACTGATTCTGCTTTCATTTCAGAGGGTTTGGATTCTTAGATTAAAAGGTTTGATGCCCTATTTTTTGCATGTTGATGCAGTTATAGGCAGGGTTTTGGAGGCATGAAATGAGTTTAGTATTGGAGTGCAAGTTTATCTTCCCAAGGAAAGTGAAGATTCATTGGCTTTTATGTATAAGCTTTCAATTGAAGAGGTAGTGAAGGCAATATAGTGGTAGATGGTTTCAAGTTCTTGAAGGTAGGATTTTCTGGCTGTAATGAAGCAGCTGTAATCAAGTTTTGATTGTATTAGACATCTGTAGAGTTTGGTTAGGGTTTTTTGGGGTTTTTTTATCAGCACCCCAGGCTGCGTTAGCTATGGTTCTCAGGAGTTTAATAGTTTGGTTACATTTGATCCTCAGTTGTTTGATATGGGAGATGAAGGATAGGTTTTGGGTCAAGGGTAAGGCCTAAAAATTTATATTACTGGGTTATGGATATTCCAGAACCATTTAGGTGGGTTGATTATGCATTTTGTAGATTTGGCATGAATGCATGCATTTGGTTTTGTTATTTAAGATTTTAAAACCATTTTCTATGATCCATTTTAATATCTTGCTGATGCATTGTTGCATTTTTCTTTCTATAGTAACCATATTTTTGGAGCTATAACAAATGTGGAATTCGTCAACATATAATTATCCATTGGATTTTTAGAGAGAGGCAAGTTCTTGTTTTATAAATTTTAATCATGAATAGGATCAGATAGGATGCTACCTTGAGGTACACCTATTCCTCGTGGTTTTAGATCAGAGAACGTATTGTTTATTCCTATTTGGAAGGTCTGGTCTTCTAGGAAGCGTTTTAGAAACATGGGGAGTCTGCCTTGTAGGCCGAGGTCTTTGAGTATGCCATATGGCCATGATGTGTCATAGGCTTTTTCTAGGTCAAAGAGGACTGCAACCAGATGTTCTTTTTTGATGAATGTTTCTCTGAAGACTGTTTTGTCTACAGTACTTCTTTTGGCTCTGAAGCCTCTTTGTAGGTTTGAGAGGTGGTTCTTGGATTCAAGGAACCATGTCAATCTTAGATTGATCATCCTTTTGAGGGTTGTGCAATTACAGCTGGTTTAATTATAACTGGTAGGGTTTGTGGGATCTTTTCGTTTTTTGAGTTTGAGTTTTGTTTAACGGCATATCAACCCCTGTGGGTCATTTAATGCCAAAAAGGTTATTTTGAATTTCAGTCATTAAAATAGCGGTTCTATAGAGATGTTTGGTAATATCTTACTGAAAGAGTTGCTTTTTTTTAGAAAATTAAAAATGTTTTCAGGGTTTGTATTCTTAAAGATGTCCCTCAGGTTTCTTGCTTGATAGTACTTAGTGCGGATATGTTTAAGGTTGTTACAATTTAGAAGGATATGTTTGGTTGTGAGTTGTACTTTGCATGATGGGCACACTGGGGCATCCTCCCCTTTTAACAGGTGTGAACGAGTAATGTGGGTGTGCCCAATACGCAATCTGGCAAGTATTACTTCTTCTCTTCTGTTACTTCTGTAGCCTGTTGGCCACTCTCCGATAGCTTCTTGTATTTCATGGAGTTTGTTTTGGGTCTGATTGTCCCATGATTTCTGCCATTTGTCTGATATAAATTTCTTTATGGTTGGTTTTAGATCTGTATATGGGATTTTTGATTTGCACATATCAATTTGAAGAGCTTTTTTTGCAGCTTTGTCTGCTTTTTCATTTCCTTGGATGCCAATGTGACTTGGTATCCAGGTGAATATGATGTTATTTTTAGAGAGGGTGTTTAGTTTGTTTAGGAGCTTTGTAATCAAGGGGGATGATGTATCTCTGTTCTGTAGTGCTAGCAGGACTGATTTGGAGTCTGTGTATATGATAAATTTGGAAGCTTTATGATTTGCTATGATATTCATAGCTAGATCAATGGCTGTGGTTTCTGCACTGTAAATTGAAGCTTCATTAGGTAGGCATTTTAGGGTTTCTTTTTTTTGAGAAATAGCAGCACAACCTACTTTTTTTCCTTGTTTGGATTCGTCTGTATAGATGTGATAGTGATCTGGGAACTTATTTTGTATTTTTATGAGTTTCTCTTGATAAGTGATGGGGTGTGTTTTTGTTTTGGGTAACTTAGCCAGTTCTAAGTTTATAGTTGGTTGCCTTATGGTCCATGGTGCCGTTTTGGAGAGTATGGTATGGTGTACTATTTTAGTGTTGATTTTGATTTCGTTGAGGAGGTCACTTAGAGGAGATGAGTTTGATGTAATACTGTAGTGCTAATTTTTGTCTTCTTAAGTAGAGAGGGGGTTCGTTTGCTTCTATGTATAGACTTTCCTTTGGGGAAGTATTAAAGGCCCCTAAAGTGAGGCGAAGTCCTTGGTGGTGTATGGTTTCCAGTCGTTGTAAGTAGGATTTTCTGGCTGCTCCGTATATGAAGCAGCCATAGTCAAGTTTTGATCTTATTAGAGATCTATATAGCTTGATAAGGGTCTTTCTATCAGCACCCCAGTCTGTGTGGGCTATGGCTCTCAATAGTTGCATGGCTTGATTGCATTTTATTCTTAGCTTTTTTATATGTGGGATAAATGATAATTTAGAGTCAAAGATAATGCCAAGGAATTTATGTTCATCTGTTATGGGTATTTCAGTGTTATTTAATGTAAGTTTAGGGTGGTTGTGCATCTTGTGGATTTGACAGAAGTGTACACATTTTGCTTTACTATTTGAAATTGTAAATCCATTTTCTGTGGTCCATTTTTGGATTTTATTTATGCATTGTTGTATTTTCCTTTCTATGGTTGTCATGTTTTTGGAATTATAGCAGATGAGGAAGTCATCTACATATAATGACCCTTTGATTTCTGGAGGGAGGCAGGATGTTATGCTGTTTATTTTTATTATAAATAGGGATACTGATAAAATACTGCCCTGAGGAACTCCCACCTCTTGTGGCTTCGGATCAGAGTATGTGCTGCCAATCAGTGTCCTGAAAGATCGGTCTTCAAGAAAATTTTGGATGAAGATGGGAAGTCTACCTTGTAACCCAAAGTTTTTAAGGTCTTTGAGAATTCCGTATGGCCATATTGTGTCATAGGCCTTTTCAAGATCAAAAAAGACTGCCACCAGGTGTTCCTTTTTTATGCATGTTTCTCTGATTAGGGTTTCTATATATGAACCACCTGGTCCATTGTGCTTCTTTTTGTTCTGAAGCCTGCTTGTAGGTTTGAGAGCAGTTTATTTGATTCGAGAAACCATATTAGTCTTTGGTTTATCATTCTTTCTAAAGTTTTGCATGCACAACTAGTTAGGGCTATGGGCCTATAGCTGGTGGGATTTGTTGGGTCTTTTTGTTTTTTGAGGATGGGGATGATTGTAGCTTGCTTCCATAAAGTAGGGATATTGCCTGAGATCCAGATATTGTTATATATGTTTAGGAGATATTTCTGGGAAATTGTAGGTAATTCTTTAAGAAATGTGTAGTGAATTTCATCTGGACCAGCAGCTGAGTTATTGGATTTGGATAATGAATTTTGGAGTTCATCTAGGGTGAAAAGTTGGTTGTAGCATTTAGTATCATCAGAGGTGAACTTTATTTTGTTCTTTTCTTCTTTGATTCTGATGGAGTTGAATTTGTTGGAATATTTTTTGGTAGATGATGCTTGGGCAAAGTTTTCTGCCATCAGATTAGCTATTTGCTTTTCACTCAAAGCTTTTGTGCTTCCTAGGGAGAGATGATTTATAGGAGTGTGGACAGTTTTATTTGATATTTTCTTTACAAAGTTCCAAATTATTTTGGGATTAGTATTTGAGTTTATTTTTGCAGTGAAGTTTCTCCAGGAAGACCTTTTAGCTTCTTTAATTGTGCGTCTGGTTTTAGCTCTTTGTTGTCTATATTTGTCTAGATTTTCTGATGAAGGGTTGGTTTTAAATTTCCTGAGGATTCTTTGGCGTTCTCTGATCATAGTTTTGCACTCCTCCGTAAACCAGGGATTGTTATGTTTTGGGGATGTTGTAGTTTTAGGTATGGTTTTGTTTGCTATATTAATTAGGGTGTTTGTGAAATGTATTATAGGTTCTTCTTGGTTTGTATTTGTTTCTGGGATTAGGGTGTCAAGGCATAGTTTTTTGTAGGCTTGCCAGTTTGCTTTTTTGAAGTTCCATCGTGGGGTTTTTGAAACTGTTTGTGGGTCTGATTTTCCTGGTTTAGTATTTTCTATTATGATTGGAAAGTGGTCACTGCCGCAGGAATCTTCATGTACCCTCCAGTTATATTCTATGAAGGTGGCTGGATCGCTGAGTGTTAGATCTATAGCAGAGAATGTACCTGAGGATGAGCTTAGGTGGGTTTGAGCTTTCCGATTGTGGAGACATAGGTTGTTGTTATTAATGATTTTTTCAAGGGTCTGACCTCTTTTGTTTGTTGTCCTGCTTCCCCACAAAATGTTGTGGCTATTGAAATCTCCCATTAATATATATGGTTTAGGGAGTTGATTTATTAAGTTATTTAGCTGTTCTTCGTTTATAGGGTCTTGAGGTGGAATGTATATAGAGCAGATGGCGGTGGTTTTGTGTAAAGTTGCTGAAATTGCTACTGCTTGTAGGGGTGTGCTGATGTTGATTTTGCTTTGGGGAATGTTTTTCCTTATTAGGATTGATACACCACCTGAAGCTCTTAGTCCCGTGTCATGTATGTAGTCGTATTGCTCATAATTTTTCATATTTGTTTTATCATTGCTTTTTTGGAATGTTTCTTGGAGACATATAATGGTAGGATTTTGTTCAGTTATTAACAGCTGGAGTTCATTGTAATTTGGCTTG
Organism: Sepioteuthis lessoniana; assembly: GCA_963585895.1. Lineage (NCBI taxonomy): Eukaryota > Metazoa > Mollusca > Cephalopoda > Myopsida > Loliginidae > Sepioteuthis > Sepioteuthis lessoniana. The sequence goes on along the minus strand of OY757916.1, from coordinate 869,850 downwards.
TAGCCACGACAGTTCCATTGGATTATCTTGTGGGTATTTTGGTATTTGGCCATAACTATTTATGTAGTGTGTGTCTTGGGTTTGGGGTGTATTATTTAATTTTTGTATTTTCAATTTTAGGTGTCGAGTCCATTTCGGTTTCCATACTTTCAATGTTTCTGGATTTATTTTTTGGTTTTTGTAGGGGTGTGTTGAGTAGGTTTTTGCTTTTCTTCTTTTTCTCTGGTTCTTGAGGTTGATCGGTTTCTGTTTTTGATTGTTAGCGTTTCATTTTTTTGGCTAGAGGTTGAAGGGATGTTTTTTGATTTGTCAGTTGGAGTTAGTTGTACATTGGGTATAATAGTTTTAAGGGTTTTGATTAGTTCATGTAGGTCATTTATCAAATTTGTTAATTCTTCTTCTATTTTTATTGTTTTTATTTGTGTTTTTGCTTCGTTTTCTTCTTGGTTTGAGGGAGTCCTGGTTACCTGCGAGAAAGTTAATTTGTTAAAGGGATTTTCTATAAGTCTTCTTGCTTCAGGAAAGGTGATGTTTTTGGTGATTTTCATTTTGATAATTTCCTTTTCCCTTTCCCAGATTTTGCAGTACTTTGAGTCTGCTCTATGATTCCCTTTGCAATTGTTACAGTTTAAGCTGTTTTTGCAGGATTCCTCTATGTGGTTTGGTTCCTGCTCTCCACATTTAACACACACTTGTTTTCTTGTGCAGTGCTCCTTCAGGTGTCCATATTTCTGACAGTTATGACATCTTCTAGGATTAGGGATATATGTCTCAACTTTAACCACTGTATAGCCTATTTTCATTTCTAAGGGGGGTTTTGGATTATTGAAGGTTAAAACGTAGGTATTGGTTTCAATTATTTCATTTTGTTTTTTGATTGTGATCCTTTTGACGTCTATTACATTTTGTTTTTTTAGTTCATTTTTAATTTCCGTTATTGAGCATAATGATAGCTCTCCATTTCTTATCACCCCTTTAGAGGTGTTTAATCTCTCATGGGGGTAAGCTTTTATGTCTATGTTGTGGATTTTTTTTTGCTTTAATATTATTTCAGCTTGTTTTTTTTCTGTCACCTCTATAAGGATGGTTCCGTTTTTCAAGTTTTTTGCGGTTTTGGATGTTATTAGAGCTGAAATACTTTTTTCTATGATGAAGGGGGATAGTTTTGTCAGCAGTAGTTTTTCTTTTGATTCTAGAATGATGAACCTTGGATATGGCTCATCATTGTCTGAATCACATTCAATATGAGGTCTTTTTGCTTGGGTTTTTATTTTAACAGAAGCCATAAAAGTGTTGGATGAGTTTCATTGAACATGCTCCCCACCCACCTCGGAGCCCCACATGGGGATGTGCCTAGGGGGAAACTCATTCGCCTAGCAACACCAGGGCTACATGTTCAGTATACTCATGCTGGTGATAGACAAATTAATTTTTTGTCCCTGGGTTTTCGTTCCCAAGATAACTACTTCCCCAGGGACAGAAAGGACTACAAGTCTTTCCATAGCATGATTGACCCTACAGCCATCGTCCTCATTTAGATTTAAAAAAAAAAATCTAAGAGAGTACTGTCATGACCAGCCAATTGATCAGATCGGGCCTCTCCAACTGCCCGTCTAGCCCAGTAAGGGCCAAAGTGGTGTGTTGCAAGAGACTTGACCACTCGATTTTCAGGCCAAGTACTACTCAACCACCAGGATCCCGTCCTTAAGCATCACAGGTCGCCATCCATGGCCAACAGGTAGCCTCGTTGGGGGGGGGGGTTTACCCCTCTGCAGAGGTGCAGTCAGCGTATTCTACAGCCCCAGCTGACAGGGCGGCATTTTTTGAGGATAGGGATGGTTGAGTGAAGGTTCTCCAAGTGGATCTTTTGGTTTCTTTGATGGTATGTCAAGTTTTTGTTCTTTGTTGTTTGTATTTGTTTAGCTTTTTTGTTTTGAATTCCCTGAGGCTTACTTGACATTCTCTTATGTTTTTGTACTCTTCTGTAAACCATAGGATACTGTTTTGAGAATAGTTTTATTGGCTATGGTGATGAGGGTGTTGGTGAAATCTATTTTGGGTTCTTCTGGATTTGGATTTGTTTCTGGGATTAGTGTGGTAAGGCATAGTTCTTTTTTGTAGGATTGCCAGTTTGTTTTTTTTTTAAATTCCATCATGAGGGTTTTGTTTGTGGTTCTGAGATATTTATTGAGTAGTAGTCACTGTATACTCTCCAGTTATAGTCTATGAAGATTGATGGGTCACTGAGGGTTAGGTCTATGGTAGAAAATGTACCTGAGGATGGGTCAAGGTGGGTCTGAGAGTTCTCATCGTGGAGGCATAAATTGTTGTTATTGATGATTTTTCAAAGGTCCGGCCCCTTTTGTTTGCTGTTTTACTTCCCCATATTATGTTGAGGCTATTAAAGTCTCCCATCAAGATAAATGGTTTCTTTTTCATTTATAGGGTCATGAGGTGAGATATATAGTGAGCAGATGGAGACAGTTCTGTGTAACGCTGCTGAGACTGCAATTGCTTGCAAATGGGTATTGATGTTGATTTTATTTTGAGAGATATTTTTTCATAATTAGGATTGATACTCTACCTGAAGTTCTTAATGTATGTAATAATATGGTTCAAAGGTTTTTGAATTTGGTTTATTGCTACATTTTTTAAAGGTTTCATGACAGTGGGGTTGAGTTTAGCTATTAATAGAAATAACTGATTGTAATTTGCCTTGTAGCCACACCAGTTTCATTGGATTGTTTTTTTGGTGGGGTGAGTTTCAAACTGTTAATCCTCAGATGAGCCAGTATTGACACATCAACAGATTAGATCTAGACATCATAATTTTATTATGTATACTAGTTCGACTTGAGGATCAGTAACATGAAATTCAGAGTCATGAGTTTTTATCATCATTCTATCTTATAGATGAAAATCTTGTGATATTGTTTTGAATTCTCGCACATCAATCACCGTAGATATTTTACTGATTAAAAACACTTAACATTAATTTTTAATCCTAATTACATTTATATATAAATCAATGGTAAATGGAAAAAGATTATCAATCAAAAAAAGTAATGAAATCAGAAAAAGATCATTTCAACAACAAATCTTCAATAAATCACTGTGGAACAGAACACCAAAAAAAATAAATAAATAAAAATGTAGAATCGTAAAAATTTGAGTGACTTACTTTGCTTTCAGCAGCTTGTTTAATTTCTGCCAAGTGAGTGGCACACAATGAATGGAGGGTGGACATGTCACGGGCAAAGTCTCCAGCAGTTACACCAGGGCTGTTGGGGCACTCGGGCACATCCTTCAAAGGTGGACAGAGAAAAAAAAAAAAAACAGAAATGAAAACAAAATGTCACAACTAAAATCAAAATTAACAACTGGACATCATGAAATGTTTATTTTATAGAAGTTGTTTCTTCTTTAAACAACTGAATTGGAATTGAATAAAACAAAAAGGTTTTCAAAAACACTTTTTATTTGTTGATTGATAAATACAAAAGAAAACAAAAGGAAAGGGGAAAAAAACATCCACTTTGACAAATCAGGGCTACACATTCAGTATACTCACACTGACGAAAGAAACCAACACTTCATCTCAAGGTTTTCATTCCCAAGATGACTACTTACCTAGCGATAGAAGGAAAAACATAGGTCTTTTTTCAGCATGATTGACTCAGTAACCACTGCTTTCCAATTCAGAAACTTACAGAATTCTTTTACAAGCCTCCAAAAAAGGGCTTGACATGACCAGCCAATTTATCAGATCGGGCCTCTCCGACCGCAAGTCTAACTCAGTAAGGGCCAAAGTGGAGTGTTGCTAATCATGTGGTCATTTAGGCAACAGAATCACAGACTACTCAGCCATCAGGATCCCATCCTAAAGCATCACAGGTCACCACCCATGACCCAGATTACATAATGTCATAATGTTATATTTTGACCTTCGACCCGGCCCAAAAATACTATTCCAAGGTGATACACCGGAAGGAAGTGACACATTCCAACGGCCAGTAATCGAAAGAGATCGCGTGGGCGGATTAAGGCTTATGATATGCGAAAAGGTGAAGGTCCCATTCTGCCATTACAGTCATGCACCGGAAGAGAGTAACCTCTGAACTGCATGACAGTTATTTCCGCTTGATGACGATTAAACATTCGATTTCAAAGATCCAGTAGGCGATCGTGTGGGCGTTGAGTTATTATTTAACTCAGTTGAGTTTGGGGTGCAAGAGGAGTTGCCAGCAGACTCCCAGAGAGTTAGAGACGAGATGTGGTAGGGAAGGCCACACCCGAACGAGGGGGTCCTCGGAAACCCCCGATGCAATTGCCAGCAGACTTCCAGACAGCTAGAGACCAGATGTGGTAGGGAAAGCCACACCCGACCGAGGGGGCACTCGGAAAACCCCCGATGCAGTTGCCAGCAGACTCCCAGAGAGTTAGAGATGAGATGTGGTAGGGAAGACCACACCTGACCAAGGGGGACTCGGAAAAGCCCCGATGGAGTAGACCCCAACATCAGGAGAACAAGAAAGACACAAAGTGACGGTTATAACAGTGGGGTCAAAAAATGAAGTTTATGTTCAGTCCCCAGCATCCTCTCACATGCAACCCTTCAACAACCCTTTCGAACCCTTGCAATAAAGTGAGAGGTGAATATTTTTTTAAAGAAGTCTTCTTGTGTCTTCCTTCCTGCATCTTAATTCTTCATGCGTCTGTTATCATTGCGTCGGTATGTATCCAGTATATATATGTATGCAACAATAATCAAGACACTCATTAGGGGGAATCTTACCCCTCAAGAGATGTAGTAAAACATAACTTAATGAAATGAAAAACAAAGAGACAAAAAAAGGAGAGACTCCAAGTCAAAACAAAAATATAATTACAAATTTGCAGCAATAATTTATAGAATTGGGAGCAAGCTATGAAAAACAGTTGTAAAGAGCAATTGTTATTTAAAGAAAAAGATACATGACGAGATTGGAGGAGGAGGAGGAGGAGGAGGAGGAGGAGGAGGAGGAGGAGGAGGAGGAGGCATTTTAAAGACAATACTAATAGCCAGCCAATTTCAACCAGCATCATTATTTGAACTTGGTTTGAAGAAGGAAATAACTCCCAGTAGACTGTGTTAGTTACCTCTTTATTGAAACACACATAAATGCTGCAAACTCAAGATAGATAATGATACAGCAAAAAAAAGGGAAAAAAAAATTTTTTAAAACACAAAGGCCAACAATCCCATATGAGAGTTCCAGCAAGGGAAGTCAGAAGAGAGGGGCCCTAGAAAGGAAATTACCAATTAATAACTAATCCACTACTGGTGCAGGTTTTCATTATAAACTACTTTTTACTCCAATATGAAAAAAAACAAAGATACAATCTTTTTTACCACATATTTGACCTATATCTCAATGGAAAACTAAAAAAATTCTGATTTTGTTTACCAAAAAACTATATAGCTTAGGTTGTTTGGAAAGTGATATCTGATTTTTTAATGAACTTTTATACCTGAATTAATGAATTTAAACTGTCTTAATCAGTCAAATGTGATCCATTAAAATCTATGCATTCTGCCATTGATTAACAAGATGATTTATGCCTGTACAGTTGAGACCAAGAAATCTTTAAATGTACTTTCTACTTCTCTTTTGGAATGGAATGTTTTTTGACATAAAAAAAAAAAAAAAAAGGCATAGATGCTTGGGAAAAAAAAAAATGGTAGTCAGTAAGTGAGAGATGATTAGAAAATGGCAGATGTGGCAACAACATCTCATATTTTTTTAGTTTCTGCAGTGTCAGATTAGGAACATATGGTCAAATATCATCATAAAGCAAAATTTAATCTTGTTGATTAACCAGTGCCAGTTGCATTTTGCTTAACTGAACATGCATTTCATCCATTTGTTGGCAATAAACTTCTACAGTGATGCTCTAATTAGATTCCAGAAAGTTGTAATGGACAATGCCAATAGCAGACTGTCACCACAATCTTCTGTTCTTGCAATTTCAGTTTTGGAAAGGGTTTGGGTGCTGAAGCCATTGAGCCAATCATTTAGGATTGTCATAAAGGATCCATTCTTTTTTTTGTCAAAAGTCATTATTCAATCAAGAAATGAATCCTTCAAGTTCCACAAAAACAACATCAAGCAGTTTGAGTTTCACAAAGTTTATGTAAAAGCAATTTATCAGGTTTCTTCTGGAGATGATCCAATATTGTTGAAATTCTGACATTCATTACCAAGACATTTCTCTGACACTTTGGCATGGCTTTTATTCAACAAATGTTTTCAAATGTTTGTTATCTGAAACCAGTGCCATTCTGTCAAATCACAAGTGAATCCTTTACATTACATACTTCGTTGAAATTTGTAGCTGTTTGAGAGGCATTGATTTCGTTTGTTTTCATTTCCCAACATATCAATCTCCCCAGCCATTTAATGCCAACTCAAGTAAAAAAAAAAAAAAAAAAAAAAAAAGTGGAGGGAGAAACAGAAAGATCTGTTATGTTGGAATTTATTAGTAAGGAAACAGTTTGTAGAAAGAATCTGGTTTTGCTAAAAGTTTATTTGTAGAGATTCGTCTTGTAGTAAAAAGGATTTTTTTTCTGAACAGTTTACGGAAAGGATTTGAGAGGCCAAGTTTGAACTCATACAAAAAACATTAATGCATCACTGGTGTTTTTCATGTTCAGGATAAGGGCCATATGATTTTCAAAATCAAATTCTGAAAGAATTGATAGAAAATGAACAAAGAGGACATTTTAAACATTAGAAATGTGAATTTTTTTTGTACAACTATTACCAAATAATATGGTAGAACAGAATTTAAACAGCTGATACTAAAATTGGACAGTATTTTCCCAAAAAAATGCACTACAAAACAAGGTAAATATTTCTTTTATGAAGAGCTAACACTTGAAAAAGTACTTTTTTTTTCTACTGAACAATTCAGGCACTCAAATAATTTCATTTCTTTTGTTTAACTGTAAATGAAAAGGCTTGAAAATTTCTCATATTGATTAAAATTAACCCAAAATATGGCATTAGGAATACTAAGAAAAGAAAAGAAAAAGTGAAAATGTTAAGGAAATGGTTTAAATTATCATTTTGTTCATTTATTATCATTATTTATGTGTTTAAACGGGGCTTCATAGCTCAAATTCCAATTTGTAAGAGTAGAAATTTAATTCTTGCCACCTAGCAAAATATAAATCCCAATAAACCCCTCCTCAGTATTAACAAAAGCATCTTCTTAATTTAGGATGAGAAAACATCAAAAGCAAAGTAAACATTTCTTTCATGAAGAGTTAATGCTTAAAAAAGAGATTTTCTACTGAACAACCCAGGATGACAAAAATTTTCATTTACTTAACTTTAAATGAAAAGGGTTGAAAATCTTAAATTGGTAGAATTTTAAAACAATTAAAAAAATTTTACTTTAATATACAAATAATGAATGCAAATAACATCAACTACTCAAGAAATGAAAATATAAGCTGATCCCATGAAACCTCATAAAAACGGGATAGTTGGACTTAAGTTAAAACGTAGAAAAAAAATTTTTTCTTAATTTCTTTTGATAAGGAAAACTTAAATTCTCAACCCCCTACAAGTGTAGCATCAGAGACATAACTCTACAACAATAAAACTAGAATGAAAGTCAAAAGGTCAAACACCATGATAAACAAACATGCAGTCTCCATAATCAATCAGTTATCTTGCCTTGGCTTGTCATTGGATAATAGATTCTGAATGAAAAGAGTAGTATACAAGCCATACAAGCATAGTGGAAACCATAGGATGCATTTTGGTGGATTTGAAGCAAAGCAAATGAATTCAAAAGCAGAGTCAACAGCATGCTTCACCTGATCCTTGGGTCAAGGAATGTCATAGTTCAACAGCCAGGATTTTCCAGTATCAACCTGGGTCTGGTTCACCTGAAAATCAGCCATGGAAAACTCAGAATCATGAGGTTTTATTCTATTTTATGCTTGAAATATTGCTCTGCATTTGTGTATAGAGAGCACTCTTTTTTACTGATTAAAACTGCTTTTAGCATTCACTTTTAATTATTTATAAATGGTAGCCATGAGTATGAATTTAAGTTTGACCACCTTTTGTACTTTGTGTCAACCATCATTTATCACTGTCACACTGTAAGATGATTCTTTAAACTAAGACCAATAGACTGCCAACCCCGACTACAGATTGAACATTGCCAATAATTTTTCTTAACATGAATGTTAGACTGTTTACTAACTGATTGAGAGAAGTTGTACATCAGACTTATGTCAATCAAATGAGAGGGGTTTTGTCAAATTCTAGACAGAGGTAGGGCATGCTTATCCTTGAAAATTGAATATTTGTGGTGGCAGAGTCAACCGAGTCTTTTTTCTGGCAACAACCTCCCAATCTTCCACACCAATTTTGCATTTCACCAAATGACTTCAGTCTTTGTATTTGATCTTGGTCTTTGATAGATTTCTTTCCCCATATCCAGTTCACTATAGAAAACTTTCTTTGGCAAATAAACATTGTCAAGATGACCAATGGAGGAAGCTTTTAATGATCATAAGTTTTGTAACACTGTCACTTAAAGGGATAATCGATTGATTGGTTGGTTGGTTGGTTTTATGGCATAATAACTCCTTGTGGATTATTTAATGCTGAAATGTAAGTACAGTTGATGTGTTATAGTGAGTGAAAGTTGTAGATAAAATATGATTATATATATATATATAGAGAGAGAGAGTGAGAAAATAAATAAAGTATAGAAGATGAATATATATAATTATTGTTTTTGAGCAGTTAAAAATATGTGGGAGTATTATCCCTCCAATTAAGAATTTGTACATATTTATATGCTACGTACGGCTCTTTGGCATGAGGTGTACAGATTGGTGTGTCTTCACCTTTCAGAAGGTATGAGTGAGTGGCAAGGGTGTGTCCAATTTGGAGTCTAGCCATTACCACTTCTCTTTGTGACATTCTTCTATTGAGACTTTTTACTCTGATAGTTTGTATCACCAGGTGTAATTTGTTGTCCATCCAGGAGCTCCATAACTCCCGACACTTTCTGAGGATATATGTATTTATTTTTGGTTTTAGGTCTGTGTAAGGAATTTTTCCTGTTGAAGGGTTTAGTTGTAACAACTCCTTTGCTGTTTTGTCGTTCCCATGGATACTGATATGGCCAAGGATCCAGCAGAAGATTCTGTACTTATTCACTGTTAGTGTTTATCCTATTTTTAACAGTTTTGTAGTCAGTGGGTCCGTCATTTTATTTTTTCTTCAGTGATGGGACTACTGACAAAGAGTCTGTGAGGATAAGGTATTTTTGGTGCTCGTAAGACGTAATTATATCTAGCGCCAATTCAATGGCAGATAATTCTGTGCTGTACACAGGTAATCAATTGAACATAAGCAGACTAAAAGAAAACTTATAAAAGACTCTTAATTGCTGAAATATTATTTAGAGAGACAAAAAAAAATACTGGAAACTTAAAAGATGACTTGGACAGGCAGTCAAATTTCACAAGAAAAAAAAAAGTCTAAATTATTTCAGAGATTATCAGAAAGGGAACAGATTTTCTTTGCATAGGGGAACGATCAAGAAGGTCTGATTAGAGAATCTTAATTGTTTAATATCATTTGGACTACTAAAATTTGGGGACAAAAAAAAAATGTCTGGATTGTGAAATTATCAGAAAAGGCAGAATTTTTGCATAAAGAAGGTTGGGTGATCAGTCTGATAAGAAAAATTTGGTCATTTGATAAATTTGGAAATTTCTCTTTGTCTATGCATTTTGTGATGAATCTGATTTTCAAAAAGACAGTTGTGCTCACCTAAAGATGAGGACTAGATTGAATATAGAAAGTGGGAGGAACAAAGGAGCCTTAAGACCCTGTTGATACTGGGTAAAAAGAAAAGATACAAATTATAGTAAGTTGAAATCAAGAGTATGAATCCAGTCCTTTGACCATCAAAAAAAAAAAAAAAAGGGTTAGGGAAATACTTTCTCAGGACATGGAAGGGATCAAGATTGTTTTGATACAATACATCAATAGAGAGAGTAATCGTCTCATCTAGTGGGACATTTGTCTATAAGCTTGAGATGTCAAACAAGCAGAGGGATTGTGGTAGAGTTTTGAATTCTATCCTTCTTCAACACCATTTGGTTGTATCGATATATTGATGCATTAGATTGTAAAACTGAAAATATTATCAACTCTACACACAAAGTTGCACTAACCCATCTGATCAATAAGTATTAGGCCACATTATCTTTGATTTCTAATATGCATATTAACAATTTATTGACTGACACAGAAGAATTCGCTCTTAAACACAGATTTGAATTCAGCATTTCACCTACCAAAATTAATCGAGAAATGTTACTTTGAGAGTTTGAGATGTTGTTTGCTTACCTCACAAAACATAAGCCTAGATCTTCCAAAAAAACAAGATGCATTTTAAAGCCTACCTTTCTGACCTTTCCCACAAGTATTGCCGTTCTGATGTTAATAAATAGGATTTCTACTTACACAGTCAACTTTTTACCACCATTAAAACAATCCAACAAAACAACTCCATTATTATTTCCAAACTCAACAAAGGAGCTGGAGTGGTAATTTAAAGTAGGAGTGATCATATCAACAAAATGGCTAACATCCTCAATAATACAACCAGGTTCATCACTTAAGGAAATGTCAAACATTTTGATAAAACTGTCTTGTGATAACAACACATACCATACAAACAACCTAATTTCTATAAAGAAGATCTGATATTCAAGAGAGTTTATGAAAAGATCTGTCCCATCAAATACCAGAGACCACAGCTATATGGTCAACCTAAAAGACAAACCTATTGTCCCTGTTAGACTAATTTTATCTAGGGTAGGTTCTGCACAATATTGTTTAGCTAAATGGCTTGCTAAGACACTTGAACTTGTACTAAAATTGTACTCTAGTCATTGTGTTGAGGACTTACTAACCTTTACTAAATTAATTCAAAACTCTACAACCCTTTACAATTCTTTCCTCTGTTCATTCAACATCTCAGCTTTATAGAAAAAGGGATTAAACAATTCCCCAAATGTGAAAAAACTGTTTTAAAATTTTTTTTTTTTTTTTTTTAAATGGGGATAATAAGAAATTGACATCAAGGATACACAGCCAGCTAGCCAGCATGCCAGTTGGACATCAGATTCAATATAAGCTGGAGTTTTTGACAATTCAGACTGAGTCCAGAGAGAGTCAGAGTAAAAAGAGAGTGTCCAGAGAGATAGTCTACCATTACTACAGAACTAAGATCTTGAGCCAGACTCCGATTACAAAAGACTCAGCGTATTATTAGCCATGTTGCAGAGTTAGTTGAAGTCAGAGTCAGAAGAAAGTATACCACGGCCACTGTTAGAGTTTGTGTTAATTTGAGAGACCTCCTGAACCAAGACTTTGAACTATTAGACTCCAAATACTAAAGACTTGACTTACTACTAAACCCTTTACAAATGTAGTGCATATTTCAATATCACATGACAAGGACCATAACAGGAAGAGTTTAAATTGCTGTATACAACAAACCAAATATAAACAAAGAGTTGTTACATTTCTAACAGGTGTTAATTTTGTTTTTTGTGTTGGAGAATTATCTTGATGTAAGCATTGTTCACATCCCTACAATGATTTCTTCAAACAACCTTCAAAACCCTCAGTGGGCAAAGAGCTGAAAGCTTGTGAAGAACACCAACACAAGTTGCCATAGCCAATATCAACTCCAGGTCATTTGTATCATAGTTTTAGGCTGACAGAAATTTGTTCTTAGCAGAATTTTAATATCAAGCTTATGTTATTCCTTTTTAATTTGAAGTATTTGTGTCACATTTTTGATTAGCATTCGCAGCTGATTGTGCATAAGAATTTACACTTTAATCTGTTTAATTTGTAATTTCCTGTTTATTTCTGGTCCAATACTAAAACATTAAAAAATAAATTATTTATAGGATTGGAAAGAAAAGAAAATAAGCTTTCCAAATATGTAATTTTTATGTGTTTTTATCCATTGAATTATTTTTTACAGCAAATTAAAGTAGCATTTTGTAGCAAACAACCAAATGGTTTGTTTTTTAAACTCGATTTTTTATGTTGTGTTCCTTTGCATAAACAAAGAGGTTAATCTTTATCGAAATTCTTGAAATTGAACAACCAATTAGAAGACACAACAAATTGTGATGGAGCCACCTGACCTGCTGCCTGTGCACTTCTCATTGCATTTTGTTGCACTGCAATGCCAGGATCCCATGCTGTTACTTTACAGATGCATATGCCCAGGAGGCAGTGGCGTCACAAGGACAAGGAAAAAGACAGCAGAAGGTTTGAAAGACAGGACTTGCTCACAGATGGGGGGGGTCCCCCCACCAACTTTGGGACTTTTTTCTAGCTTTTTTCTCGCCCCTTACATGCAGCATGAATTCTAACTTGCCATTGCTATGTTTGGTCGCTACCAAAAAAACTTTCATATTCCACATTCATCTCATCTCTCAGATCAACAACAATTAATTGTCTCCTATCCAATTGACTGCACCAGTGTGTGTGTATATATATATATATATATATAAACACACACACACACACAGGGGGGAAATCTTTGCCACCCAGAGACTGAACATAAACTCCAGGTCGAGTCATACCAAAGACTCAAAAAAAATGGTACTTGATGCTGCATTATAAGGTAAGGATCAAGGGTAAAGTGGAGCAATCCAGGGACTGGAATAGCACCCTCCCCTACACCTCAGTGTAGTAGCTATTGAAAAGGGAGCCTTTGGGTCACCCTCAACTAAGGTAACTAAGATATGTCTCCAGGACACTCTAAAAAGTGTTACAATAACATTTAACTCTAAGTCATGGCCTGAGTGTTCTTCACAACTTTATCTGACTATCTTCACTGCGAGAAGTGAATGAAGATCATTTTTTACCCAGAATCTATGCTTAAAATACTTTTGCTTACACACACACACACACACTCAATGTATACTTACACACCCACATGGATATGTCTTTGCTTGCACATACACAAATATATTTACACCCATGGTCAACTTGTAAGGACACACATATATGCACACACATCTATCTAACCCTATCTACTACTACCACCACACCAAAGTTCCATAGTATCATAAAATGACAAACAGGATGTTTTTTTTATTTTTCAACTTGTGGAAACAAAAATACAAGCCAAGTCGATGGAAGTTCTTTTAAAAGTTAAACACAAACATGCACTGAGTTTGAGTTTTTTTTTGTTTTGTCCATTTTATTTTGAAAAATAGTTTTTCTTTTAATGAGGTTGCATATTTGTCATAGTGTAATTGAAATAAATGGGGAACTGAACTGTCTGAATAATTATTCGACTTATTTGTATTGTTATAAAACGATTGTGTTAAAAACAAGATGGTTTCATATATTGAAACATAGATATAAAAACTGCAGCTGAATAAAAACAATTTATATTTGAAAGTGGAAGAATTTATAATAAAAAATAAAAAAGTATATCAACAAAGTTTATTAATATGCTTTTATATTTGTTATTTTTTTCATTATAAATTCTTCCATTGATAATTAATGCAATATGTAAATGAAATTTGTATCTTTAACATACATCAGTAAGGAATTTTTTGAGAAACACCCTCAGGGAATTTTTGTAAATTTAAAAAATAAAAAGCAAATTTAATCTATTTCCTTTTTTTTCCTGTTTATCATAAAAAGAAAAACATTTGACAGTTATAGTAACAATAAGATGGATCCCTTTTAAAAATTGATCTGCAATGAAATGCTGAAAACATTAAAATTACCTTTTAGCTTCAAAGTTTTAGATTATTATTACAAAGACAGAATGGAAGATTTTTTTAAATAAAAAACATATTTTTGTATTCTTTATAGAACCCAAGATATTTGGATTAAAAAAAAAAACAATATTCTGCACAGAAATTCTCAGAATTCTACTAGGAACAACCCATCAAAAAACAATTAGATAATCATTGGATCTGAGGATGCAGCCTCATTAGGGCTTCTAACTTGGCAAGTATTAAAAGAATTGCCAAGGAAATTACCCTCAACAGGTGACTCTATAGTTGCTGCAGACAAGATTCATGGTATCCTGGTTGAAGGCACATCTAATAAATCCTATACAATGCATTACACGGCAGCATCATGGAAAAAAAGGTACATATTTTGGGCCAGAGATGATGAACAGAATGTGAAAAAGAAGTTGATTCAGATAATTAGTTTGGTCTCTTAGTTTAATGGAATCAATTAAAAATCCTAAGTTTGGTCTTAGTGACATGTCTATGTGCGGAGGCAACTCTAGCTTATCAAGTCAGATGCATATTTTTAACATAATTTACTATGTCTAATTTAGAATATAAAAAGAATTTTAATATTAAACCCCATTTTTTTTTTCTTAATACCATTCATCAAATCTGTGTCTGCGCATGTTTACACAGCTGATATTCAACACCTAACCATTCTACAAAAACCAAAACAATATTTCCTCTTTATCTGTTCTATTTTTCAAAACAAATGTCTTGGACCCCAAGGTGAAGAATCTCTCAGCTGCCACTAGAAATTTTGATAACCACTAAATGTCTGGCTCAGCAGAATGCATCACAAACCCAAGCATGTCCAGAACTTAAATGGGACTTGAATCTTTCAGACCTGATGTTGTTCTATGAAATTTCATTCATGTTTGATAATATAATAAACCCCCCAAAAATTACTTACAGTCAAAATTTAACTGTGAAGTTGAAACAAAAATATATTTGAAAAATGGGGAGGAAAACACATTTGAGATTTTTAAGGGTTTTGATTTTTTCAGCCCAAAGTTTATTTGTAAGTAATGTTATTAGAAGAATTTGTTTCTTTAACAACTGATTTATCGTGGGCCAAAAATAATTAGTCAGGCTGTTTATTTTTTCTTTATGTAACATTATTATAATCACAATCAGCAAAATTAATCTAAATTAACATTTTAAGGCCTGAAAATAAAGCAAAGTTATAAAAAGGAAGTTAAAATAATTATTCAAGATAGTTTAAATTAGAAGAATGAATCCAACCCAAGTCAAGAATAAACGACTTGTTCTGCAAGAATTTTTATGGCTTTAAACTTGAGAGAAAAATTCTTTAAGCCTGAAAAGACCTACCTACTTGGAGTTGACGCTAATATATCAAATTACAACAACAAAATTGAATGAACAGGTTTTAAATATTTCATTTTGTATGCAAAATAATAATGCATGAGTTTATATCAAAGTCATTTTTGTTTGAAAAAATACAACAAAAATATTTTAAATATAGAAAGTATACTCACAGATAAAGTATCAAGAAAATTTATCATTCTTTCTTTGTTTGTCTTAATAAATGGATTCACGACTTTCATATACGGTTCCTACAAAAGGACAAAAACTAATCATGACACATCCAAAATTTAAAGGAAAAATATTCTTAAAAGAATATATACAGCTCTTCATTATCAAGTTGATGTTAGTAAAGTTTCTATAATTGGCTGGATTAAATTATTCTATTTGGTCTTTAGTTACAGTGCAAGTTTTCATGGGTTAGCCAGTAAAAAACCTAACATGAATGATGATTGTATAAATAAAGTATTAATGATAGCATTTTTGATATCTACATTCTTTTAAATCTAAATTCTTTTGATCTTGATCAATTCTAAATACATTTTTATTCTCAAATCCCTCCAAAAAGCCGTTAAATTGAGAATTTTCTATCATTTCTCAAACAAGTGAAATCTGAGATTTAAGAGGTTTTTTTCATTCTTTTCATTGGTGAATGAACAGTGAAATTACAACTCAATGAAAGCAAATGAAACTGAAATGAAATTTAAACAAATTGAAATAGTTGCTCAGAGTTGGTTTTTTCTTTTAATTTGAAACCAAATAATTTAGGGTTGATATCAATTTGAATTAATATCATCATCTGCTTAAGTAATCTACTTCAATAGCTATAATATCATATACATTCATTTTACTTTCAAATCCATAAAAAAAAATTTTTTAAATAAAAAATAAATAATTTCATTTTCATTTTTAGTCAATTCAAGTGATTTATTCAAAGTCCATAAAGAAGCCATTTTGTACATTACTTGAAAGAAAACAAGACACAGTTTTAAGTAATAACAATTTTTCAAAAATCATTTTTTTTGCTTTGTTAGCATCAGAAGTGATATTATTGGTTACAATATTTATTTGTTATGACTCCATATCAATTTACATGAACATTCAAACTCAATGGAATGAATATGTGAAATGGAAAAACAATAAAAAGCAGCAAATTACAAAAATATAAGCAATAAAGAAAAAAGTTGACAAGACTCACCTTAGCACCAAATTCAACTAAATTGGCCAAGTTTTGCAAAGCTTTTGCCACAAGCTTTAATGATCTTATTGCCATTTCTGTAGGTGTTTCTAGAAAGAAAAATATGAAATTACATAAGAAAATTGAAGATACCAAGTTGACAAAGTGTTAATATTTTCTTTTTAAATCTCGTTCCTACATAATGTGTAACACTTTTTTCTAAGCAGAAAATTCAACAACAAAAAAAAAAAGGGTCAAGTTAGTAACTATACTAGATACTTCACAAATTTTATGCCAAAAACAATATAGCACTAGACTGCAACTCTTTAAGTGTCAATCAAAAATTTGAGTGTCCAGTTTGAAGACAAGATTGTCGTATTGTATTCCATTACTTAATTGCTAACAATAAAATCAAGAATTTATAAAAGAAAAAAGCTATTCAATCAGGTAAAACAAATACTCCTGCCTCATTTAGAATCACTAAGTGATAATCTATAATATTTGAAAATATTTACTTTTCTTGAAATATATAGATGCATAAAATTTCAAAAATTTTTAAATCTATAGTTAAAAACCAAATCAAACTTTACATATAAATAAACCATTTAAAATTTACATAACTCATACAATAACAGATTATCTTTTAGTTTCTTGTTCAATCTCTTGAATTATCAGTGATGTTTTTTAAAGAAATTGGCCTCAAATAAACTTCTACAGTCACACCCAGCAATGTAAGATATTTCTAAATAACTTATTAATCAAATAATTAACTGAGCAACAGTTTATGACTTTAAAAAGTAAAGAGATCAAGATGAAGCTAACCAACTATGACTACAAAAATGTTATATGAAAAAATACTTACCTGATATCAAATTGAAAGACTTAGGGTTTAATATTGCAGGACACAACAGTCGCAAAAAGATGAATCCACTTTGAAAAAAAAAAAAAAAAGAAATTTTTTTTTTTTACTTATAAAGTAACGAATATGTATTCAATATTTTTATATTAAATTATTAAAAAAGAATCCCAAAAGCTTTGGTGGTTGTCATTTAAACTAGATAATTAAAAAAAAAAAAAACAAAAGGGCTGGAAATAATTGAAACTAATGCAACTTAAACAAAAGAAAAAATAATTTAAAAACTGCAGAATGATAGAAATGATAAAGCTACTTTTTATTTGAATCAAACTTTACGAGTAGAAAGTCAATTAGTGACAAAGAGATTGTTAGAAGAATTTATAGTCCAAGAAATAAGATTATCAATCTGATTAAGTTGCATAATTACAGCTCACTTCCATTCACTCCTAAACAAGAAAATATCATATCCGATAGTTTTCATTATGGAAGAAATTATGATATGAAAACCAAAATTTGGTGGAGTATTTATTTATCTAATATGATGTTTCAATTATCACACGCTTCATTTGATAATAATTTTTCTTTATCTTAAATTTTAAGAAAGAAAACATGAAAAGTGTCTATGAAGTTTCCATGGTAATGTAACTAGGAATGCCAACTGTTATAGACTGTCAAAATGTGAGAACAAAAAAAAAATTCAAATTTTTGCTCATGAAATTAGATCTGAAGATAAGTTTTCACTATATAAATCATATTCACTACATATAATTACACATCAGGATAAGTAACATTTTTGCATTGCAAATTGCCATGCTATAGATATTTTTTTTTAAATTAACTTTTGCATGAGATTCAAATCATTTTGAAAAGCAATTGAAAAATTAATGGCATGAATAATCCTTTCTATAGCAACTTACAATTCAAAATTATCTAATTACTTTGCTTTATCTTCGACTGAACACTGATACTTAAAAAGAAAAAAAATATCTAATTTACAAGTGTTTTCTTTTTTTTAATCTATTTTTGGCACATCTACGTATGAATTAATAATTCTATTATACATTTAAATTGCTTTTCACTCTTGACAGACCAAAAATTTCATTGAATTACAATTTGTTTTGTTTTTTTTTGTTTTTTTTACAAGCCTACAACTTAAACTGACAAAGAAAAGAAAGAAAAAACAAAAGTATTATCTTACCTAACTACACGGGTACGCACACTCTCATCATCTGGCCATTTGGCTTTTGCACTCCGTTGCAAACAAAAGCAAATATGGCGTAACATCCTGGAAACAACAAGAAATTTTAGAAGCAAGAAAATTTGGTATACATAATGTTTTTTTTTCTTTTTACAAATTAACAATCAAATGTTCAGATATTTGTTTTTGAATTATAATATGCAAAAGTTTAAGCAGTGAACAAAAATCTTTTCATAGAGAAATATTGAATGGGATGACTCAATGGCTTAGAAACATCCCACATGATGAAAATAAAACAAGATTATCCCAAGTTCAAATATAACCAAAAATTTACATTTTCAATCAATGCAGTTTATTCAACAGTCATGAAATATAAGAACTTAAATAAATGAGAAAGATGATAGAAATACTTGTCAAAAATAATATTATGCCTATTCAGCACAAAAAAAAACAAAAAAAAAAACAACATGCCTATAAAATCAATAATAAGAAAAAGAAATTCTAATATAACAAGAGCTTTTAAATACTGTAATATTGGAATTGAAACTTATATTTTTCTTTAGATGTTTAAAATAAACAAATCTAGTGAATCATTTCAGAAAAATTTGAAAAGCCAAACTTTTTTTTTTAATACCACAGAAAATAATTTAAAATATTAAAACTAATTGAGTAACTATGAGAGAAAGTTAACAAGCACTTAAATATATGGTTTTTGAAAACATTTTTCAATGAGGATTTACAAAAGTAATCATCTCAAAATTTACAAAAGAGGAAAAAATGAATTTATTTCCTAGTAGAGCTGCTATAATTTATAATTTACTTTTTATATCATTATATCATTATCTTTAGAAAGTATTTTGTCTAAAAGACGAAAATTTCTTTCTTGTTTAGCCAAATTTATAAATTGAAAGATTGTCACTAAAGATGATATCTAGATAAAACAATTTTTGTTGGTTGAAACCATCGCTTTGAGCCAACAGAAATGCTTCATTTTAAGAATATCCAATAATATTTGGCAAACATCAGATCTGTTCCATGAATCATTGTCTCAAATACTTCCTGTTTTAACCATTTGTTGTCCATAAATTTTATAGCTGGGTCAGGCTCATCTTAGACCACACACTGCCAGCTCTTAACCACCTCCTCCCCATAAAGTTTTCTCAACAGATTTCAACAAACCAGAAAAACGACCCAAACAATACCAGAAAACAGAATTCCAAGGATCCACAAAAACTTGTCTCGGAATAAATAAAAAAAACAAAAAAAACTTCTGAATCCAATTTAAACCTCAAAAAATAAGAAGGGTTGTGTAGAGGATTATTTATATTTATGCAGATGTTAAAAATTAAGAGGCACAGTAGCATTTACAAATGCTGCTTAATCCTCCTCACTTCGCTTGAATTAAAAAATTCCATTTCCAAAATTTAGTTTAAAATTCATATAAACAAATATTTTGTCAATATTGCCAAAAAATAAGGAGCAAAAATTATGAAAGCACTTACATTGGACAATATTCAGTTGACCTGAAAATATCATCCACAACTCCATTCAAAAGTGTTAAAAAGTGTTCAACATTTCCTTCTAATTCTCCAGAATTTTCCATTCGTGCAGGATCCAGCTGTTGTAGAGTTTAAGAAAAAAAAGAATTTACATGAAAAATTAAATTTGTAGCGGGAAAAAAAAAAAAAAAAAAAAAAAAAATCAAAAACAAGTCTGGATGAGATATAAATAAACCTTCAGGGATTTTATCATATTCTAATGTATTACACACTTGAAAAAATTAAGATTATAATTAAATAAAAGCAAAAAACTAAACTATCAAACAATTTACCAAATCTGATGTTTCTAATTTGTCTATAATAGAATTTCAGAATTTTTTCTTCAGATATAAAACAATTTAAGGAGTAAAAAAAAAAAAAAAAAAAAAAAAAAGAACTAATTATTTAAATCTTATACAAAAATTACAGAAAATGTTTTATAGAAACTATGCAGATTACTATAAAACAATTTCATATTGAAATTAATAAATCAATAAATAAAAGGAAAAAAAACAAAGCGCAAAAAATATAGAAAATTAATTTAGTAATTGGGGAGGGGGGTAGTCTTTATACGAGGCTTGTGCTTGATGAAAATATCTTTAGATAATAGTTTAACAAATATTGATTTTGTATCCTCTAAGATATCATAGTAAAGCAATCTAATATCCAATATATGACACAACAACATCTGTAACATTTATAAGAAAATTACACTTTACCTCACATGATTGTTTACTTTCTATTATCCGATGTACACAATCTTTAGCTGCTTTGTGTACAAATGTTGAGGCTGTCATTTTCATGTATTGATCCATCAATGTTGTGGCCAGTGACGTTGCTCGGAACAAAGTGGAAACTTCATCTAAATAAAACAATTTTTTTAATTTTTTAATAAATAAGACAAGGCATCAATATGAAGCATTCAGAATTTCACAAGAAAAGCATTAATAATCAAAGTAAAAGAGAGTGGAATTAAAATTTAGTGAAGAAAGAAAAAGATTATGGTGTGGATTTGTGCAAGGTCAAAAGAACTAGGAAAAAAATGAGAAAAATATGTGAAGAAAATTCAATGAAAAAAAAAGAAGAAAAGGAAGGAAACAAAAAGAAACAATTGCAGTGAAAAAAGAAAAGGAAGACAAAAAAATCAATAGCAGTGGAAAAAAAAAAAAAGAAAAAGACAAAAAGAAACATTTGCAGTGAAAAAATGTATAAGAGAAAAAAGATAACATTGAAAGAATATTATCAAATTGCAAAATAATGAAAAAAATTAAAGAACTACAAAATGAAGCTATTGTTAACAATGATAGGAAATATTGAAAGCAGCTGGAATTATTAAATAGATTTACTGAGTTTATTTTACGAGAATATTCCCCCGTCAACTCATTCTACCTTATCAAATCCATTAATTGGTTACAAGTTTTGCTATTTAGCACAAATTATTCTACTCATTCGTTTGCACATAGTTAAATAGTTCCAAGTATTGCTATGTATCATTAACAATTCAATTAAACATCAGTATTTGATTACACACAGTTAAATAATCAAACAGTTCTATTAAGCATAAGTACACAGTTTAAATGTCAAACTGCTCTATTTGACTCATAGATAGAACCCTATTAGGTGCTATCACTCTGGGCCAAAGTGAACCTGGGGAGCGATGGCAATGAAGGGGTACTCTGCATTCCCCAAAGCTCCAATACTGTAGCTTCACCATTAGATAGTTTAATGTCATATCCAGGACACTAATTAGGGAGGAGTTCTTACCTCTCTGCAGCAATGCAGTCAGTGTATTCTACAGCCCCAGCCAACAGGACATCAAAGTGCTAGAGGAGTTGAGCAGTTCACTAGCACAATTGAATTCTAGTGGTGCACAAAGTCCAAAAAGATCAACTGCCGCACAAGTTGCCACAACTTGTTAGATTCTCGTCAGAATTTGTTTTTATGTAAATGCACCATGTTTCAAGGTTGTCCCCCTTAGTCCTCCATCTTCCATGATTAACTCATGCCAGTGAGGTAAAGATTGATAAACAATGTTATATGTCCCACCTTCAAGAACCACTGCTACTGTCAGATATCTTGCCAGTTAAGTCTGACATTGTCATGAGGAGACACAACAAGAGTTTTAGTGGTGAAGATTTAGTTTATTTTGAACCTATCAAAATGCAGCTAGTCAACAATGAGACCTAAAAGCAACAGCAGACAGTATGCAATTTATCTTCAAAGCTATTATTACACTAGATGCATCATATATCATTCTGAGGCCTCAGAAAAGCCCTAACAAACAGTAGATAACTAATTGCCAAGAGAATCTAAAATAGCATACACAATTGGACTTTTATTAGATACAATAGTTAAAATTTCGAAAATAACAAAATCAAAAGGAAACAAGTAACTCCATTATTACTATCTAAATTAAACTAAAATAGAGTGATGATATTGGATTTAAAGATTACAGTAATCAACAATTTAAATGCTTTTTACCTTCTTTATTGATTTCTATGTTGTTAAGTGCCTCAAGAAGTACAGCTTCCTGCTTCTCATGACGGAATACCATAAGCAATGCTTTGGCAAGACTGATTCGTTCATTGACACATACCTGTGCCAAAACCAACACATTGTCCAAATTGGTCAGAATCAGCTGAAAATAAACAAATATTTAAAAATTTGAATGACCCACATTTGTTCTCAGCAATTGAATCAAAGAATATTTAACTCGACCCACAAAAACGGAAATATACAACCGATTCTTTTCATATCAACCTGTTAGCAGCAATGTGTTTTTTTTAAATTGTAAAGATACAAAATCAAAATTCTCATGTTTTTCTTACCTCCTTGAGTGTTGTGTATTCTTCTGGTGGCATAATCACTTCATGTAAATATCTAGCCTTGATTCGTATGGAGCCCATATCCCCACGACTGGCTACATTAACTGGTTGTAGACTGTACCACTCATCAATATAGTCACCACTCTTCAGGTCACCTAATTCAAGAGTTGTTTGTACTGCAATAATAAAACACTTAATGAAAGATCAAATACAATAAAGATTTTCAAACAACATTTTTCATTCTAAACAAAGACGACTAAGTGAAAAACTGAAATTTTGACTCCAGTTGCCATATACAGTTAAAAATTTATAGGTTATAGATTATTTGGTTTAATGGCATATCAACCCTTGATGGTTAATTAATGCCAAATCTTGTTTGTTTTTATGTATGTAATTTGCAAGCAAAGAATTTGTAGGTCACTTTATTTTCAAACAAGTTAAATTTTATCAGTTTACACACAGTTAAATGGTTACAAGTATTGCTATCTAATGCTAATAATTCTATTTGATATTAATCAATTTGTTTGCGCATACGTTAAATGGTTTTAAGTATAGGAAATAATTAAATAGTTCTATTTGACCCATAGAGGAGAGAGACTAACAGCTACTACCACTCTGGGTCAGAGTGGACCTGGGAGTAATGGTAATGAAAGAGTACTCCACATTCCCCAAAGTACTATGACTGCAGCCTTACCAGTAGATGGCTTAGTCATATCCCTCTCACCGCTCTGCAGAAGTTCAGTCAGTATATTCTACAGCCCCAGCTGACAGAGCAATAAAATCTTTAAATTTAAACATAGTAATATGGTTGAGAAAGTAAGAAAAAAAAAAAAGAGAAACATTTTTGATTGGTTGGTTGGTTGGTTTGTTTGTTGGGTTTTATGGCATATCAACCTTTGTAGGTTATTTAACACCAAATCCATTTTTATGTAAATAATCTGTTCTATTTAAAACAATTCAGTTTAGCATAAGTACACAGTTTAATGGTCAAAACATTTCCATTTCTAACTATTCAAGCCGTTGTATGTAACAATTCGGTTAAGTGTAAATACAGTTTTAATGTCGAAAAACAGTTCTATTTCAAATAATTCAGTTAGGCATAAGCACGCAGTTTAAATGTAAGTACGGTTTAATTGTAAAAGTCATTTCTATTTCAAACAATTCAGTTTTACTCAAACAATTCATTTTAGCATAAGTATGCTGTTAATTCTATTTAACCCATAGATAGGACCCTTATCAGGTGCTACCACTCCGGGCCAGAGTGGACCTGGGAGCAATGGCAATGAAGGGGTACTCAGCATTGCTGGAACCTCACCATCAGATTGTTTAGTGTCATATCGAGGACACTCGTTAGGGGGGGGTCTTACCCCTCTGCAGAGGTGCAGTCAGTGTATTCTACAGCCCCAGCTGACTGGGCAATACACAGAGCTAAATGTCAAACAGTTTTATTTCAGATAATTCAGTTCAGCATAAGTACACAGTTCAGACGTCAAAAACAGTTCTATTTCGAGCAATTCAGTTCAGCACTAGTACGCAGTTCCAATGTCAAAACAGTTCTATTTTAAACAATTCAGTTTAGCATAAATACGCAGTTTAAATGCGAAAATCAGTATAATGAAAGAAGCACGTAGTTCTATTTAACCCATAGATAGGACCCTTATCAGGTGCTACCAGTCTGGGCCAGAGTGGACCTGGGAGCGATGGCAATGAAGGGGTACTCCGCATCCCCCAAAACTCCAGCATTGCTGGAACCTCACCATCAGATTGTTTAGTGTCATATATCAGGACACTCACTGGGGGGGGGTCTTACCCCTCTGCAGAGAAGCAGTCGGTGTATTCTACAGCCCCAGCCGACTGGGCAAAAACATTTTTGAGACACTTGGTTTTTGAAAAGATAGTTTGGAAATTCTCAATTAATATAAAAAAGCAATAAACAGAATAAAATGAAAACTCTAGATGTCATTTGGTTGTCAAATTATTTTTAGTTGAACTCTAGATCAAAATTTAAAAAAAAAACATTTCTTTATATACAATATATGTGTGTGATGGCAGTCACCAAATATGTGTGTGTGTGTGCATATGCACGTGATGGCATTCATCCAGTGTGTGTGTGTGTGTGTATATAATGACATTCACCAAATGTGTGTGTGTGTGTGTGTGCCTATGATGGCATACACCAAAAGTGTGTGTGTGTACACACATGTGTGCATGTGATGGCATTCACCCAATATGTGTTTGTGTGTGTGATGGTATAAACCCAGTGTGTATGTGAGAGATGGCATTCACTAAATGTGATGTGTATGTGATGGCATTCACCAAAAATGTGTGTGTGTGATGGTATTCATTAAATGTATATGTATGTGTGAGATGGCATTCACCAAATGTGTGTGCGTGTGTGTGTGTGTGTGATGGCATTCACTAAGTGTGTGTGAGAGAGAGGGATGGTTTGTTTGGGTTTTATGGCATATCAAAACCTTTGTATGTTATTCAATGCCAAATCCATTTTTTTTTTACAAACAGCTATTTCAAACAATTCAGTTTAGCATAAGTACAGATTAATTATCAAAAACATTTCTATTTCAAGCTATTCAGTTGAGTCAAACGGTTTTATTTCAAACAATTCAGGTTAGTATAAGTATATTTTTGTTAAAATACACTTAAATGCCAAAACTGTTCTATTTCAAACAATTCAGTTCAGCATGAGTACAGTTTCAAAGTCAAAAACAGTTCTATTTCAAACAATTCAGTTTAGCATATAAAAATAGTTTGATTTCAAGCAATTCAGTTTATCATAAGTATACAGTTTAGTTCTATTCGACTGATACATAGGACCCTATCAGGTGCTACCACTCTGGGCCAGAGTGGACCTGGGAGTGATGGCAATAAAGGGATACTCCGCATTCCCCAAACCTCACCATCAGATTGTTTAGTGTCATATACAGGACACTCGTTATGGGAGGAGGGGATCTTAAACCTCTGCAGAGGTGCAGTCAGTGTATTTTACAACCCCAGCTGAATGGGCAAGTGTGTGATGGCATTCACTCAATATGTGTTTGTGTGTGCAAGATGGCATTCACCAAATGTGTGTGTGTGTGATGGCATTTACCAAATGTGTGTGTGTGTGTGTGTGTGATGGCATTCACAAAATGTGGGGGGAATAAGCTAGCTCCACGTGTATTCATGAGAGGAGTTCCTTCGGAATTGGTGTCTGTCAAACAGGTTTGAATTCAGAGTTTTTCTTCTCTTAGACTGGTTACCATACCAGGGTTAAAGAGCCCAATCTGCCCTATTATAATAGTTGGATGCCTACCATTCCCAAGGGTCTTAGCACCATGCAAAATATAAACAGCCTCATCCAGGTTTTAAACTTGGTGTATCATGTCCATTTCCTATGACGACAATCATTACGACACTTGCCCCTCCATAACAAAACTGTGAATAGACTTTGCTAATAAATAATGGAAATTTTTTTTCCTTTTGGCACTTACCAACTTCAACATCTTTTGAACGACGACCCTGGTTCACTATAGACACAGTGAAACTCTCAACATCTGGTGGAATGTCACTGTACAAAAGAAAAAACCTTTAAGTTAAGCTAAAAGGAGAGAATATGTGGGTGTGTCAACATTTCTTATATTCAAAAATTATTTGGAAATTAAAACAATTCTCTTTCTTGACATTTCAGCCATTTTTCAGATGTAATATGCACCGTTATAATAAAAAGGAACTACTTTTTTCTTTTAAAACATCAACCACAAAAGTTTACAAAAAATTGCATATATAATATCAACAGAATTTTACAAGCCTTGCTGTAAACATTTAAAAAAGAAAAAGCTGTTTGGTAACAAGAGTCTTTCTTTACAGAGGTGAATGCTGTATTCTTCCATGTAAAATAACCCCTCCCAATTTCAAAAAAAAAAAAAAAAAAAAAAAAAAAAAAAAAAAACACTTCTCTTGTACACTGTGCAGTATTTTCAATCTGAGATGAAAGGTTGCTAAATATTTATATATTTGGTCTTGTGCCAAACTAAGCTAAGATTAGTTTGGCAAATATGCTCATCACACCTTTCATTTTCCCTTCATATAACATTATTCACTTGACTCTCCATCCATCCCCAAATAACCTATAGATATACCCCCCCCTCACCAATACATACGTATATACTTTATTCTTCCATGTATAATATGCACTTCCGATTTCAGAAGAAAATTTCAAGAAAAAAAAACTCACTTCTCTTGTATACTACACAGTATTTTCCATTTAAGATTAAAGGTTGCCAGATTTTTTAAAAAATGATTAAAACAGGAGGGACTTTTGAATGAAAAAAGTGTGCAGTATACATGGCAAGAAAGAGTATTACATCTGGAGAAGGTTGATGAATGTAGGAATCAAAATATCGTAGGAACATGAAAGACTTAATTGTACAAATAATTCTTTGAAAGTTAACTTTTCTCAAAATTAGACAGTAACTTCAATTATATTCAAGACTATAAAAACAAAACATTTTTTACAAAATCTAAAAAAAAAATTACTTACTCTAGGATGAAATCTTCACCCCAGTAAGGATTAGGGCACTTGGCGACCTGAGTGCGACAGACTTGCACTGTGTTCAGGGACACTACACAATATGGGTGTGGCAACTGTTTGTTAGGCAATTCTCGCCCATCAAAGATTTCAATTGATAAACTTCGAAGTTCTTTCAATGCAACGGACAAATGGTGTGTTTTTGGAGGTTGAATATTTACACAGTAAGGTTTTAGTGATTGAATCCAGTGCTTTAAAAAAAAAAAAAAAAAAAAAAAAGAGGATCAAACATTTAGGAAAAGGAATTAATAAGATAACAATAATACATGTTAATAATCAAAGCTTGTCTATTACATTACAAACATATAAAAAAATTTTGTTATATAATTGATATTTCAATTCAGTTTTCTTTAATTTCATTTAAAAAAAAAAAAAAAAACTCAGAAAACTGCATAGAAATATACATTAAATAACAAATGTTATTTGTGAAATTGTTTAATAATAATTTGAATAAGAGAATAGAGCAATAAAAGAAATTGGTCTGGATGAGACTTAAGTAAATCTTCAGTGATTTTATCAAACCAATATTCAATTCTAATGATGGGTTACAAATTGTATAATAATCAAAATTATAATCATGCAAAATTCAATAATTTTTTTTAGGGGGGGGGGGCAAACTACGAAACTGTAAGATCAATCATTTTGTAAGATCAATTTGTTTGAATTTAATCTAATCTCCTTAACCATCTGTTATATTTATTGGATTCAATATTTTCCTGATTCAATTCTGAATATTCAAACTTATAAAAAATCATTTTCTATTTCTTTGCTTTAGAAAAAGCTTTTTTGTTTTTGCACAATTAATTGAAAAAGATTGTTTACATTTTATTTAGGTATTTGTCATCACAGACAATAGCTAAACCATTTCTTTTCCAATACCTTATCAGTTATTGATGGTATTACACTGATATTATTGATATCCTTACCAGGCCATTGGCCTAATGAGCAGAGTGTTTGCCAATGATCCAGATGATCAGGTTCAATCCCAGGTCGAATCATACCAAAGACTCAAAAAATGGTACTTGATGCCACCTTACTCAGTATTATAAGGTATATATCAAGGGTAAAGTGGAACAATCCAGTGAAAGGAGTAATGCCTTTCCCTACACCTGTGTAGTAGCTATTGAAAAGGGAACCTCAACTAAGGTAGTCAGCTTTTACGTTTTTTATTGATATCCTTATCAGTTATCGAAGATATTACACTCTTATAATTGATATCCATAGTGATATCCTTATCAGTTATCAGCAATATTGCCCTGACAATATACAAAGTTTTGAAGTTGATACCTTTTCTAAGAAAAAAATGAGTTTGTAGACAGAAATTGCCCTAACATTATTGCTAACTAAAGCTGTTTTTTTTTAGTTTTTATCAATTCCATAATTTGATTGGTAAAAAAAGATTGATACCTGAGCTTTATCTGCACTGTCGGCACAAAGGTAGTTGACAGAAATGTGGTTGTAAGCTTTGATGATCAGTTGGAAACAATTGGGCCTGTATAAAATGTGAAAAATACTTTTAATTACATTCAAATCAAAATGAATTTAAGAAAATTAAATCCCTATGAAGGGAGATAATAATGTGAGAAAATGTTATGGGGGGGGGATTTAAATTTTGCCAAATTAAAAGTTCTTAAAATGTTATTACTACATAAAAAAGGAATATAACGAAATATAGAAAAAAATACTTTGCATTATCAGAATTAATATTTTAAAATATAGAAGCTATTTCAAATGGTTTTCAGTGAAACATAAGTTCAACCAGCACTTATTCACATGGCTATAGCTCTAAATTCCTTTTATTCAACAGAATAGAGGTCCCTAAATCTCTATAATAATGTCACATGAAATCCAAGAGTTTCAATAAACGTTTTATAATTATAAAAGTAATTTGCCTAATTTTAAATGATGCTTGATATTCTATACAAGTTACCAAGAAACATTCACAATAACCAACTTTAAACAGATGTAATTTTAGGGTGAAGAGTTTGCAGAAAAATATTTCTGATTTGGATTTTATACTCATTTCAAATTTATAGTTTCTTTCTGATCCTTATAAATTTTCCAACCAAAATGTTATTTTCAATTTTAGTTGTTTTGAAAATTTAGTAAAATTCTGATTAATATTAAATTGGACAAGTAAAAATGCAGAAATGAAACAAGCAAAATTGACTTATACAAAATACAGCAAAGACAAATGTGCAGAACAATACAGATTTTTAAAAAATGTTATTTTGTAAAACAAATGACAGAGAATTATATCTTGAATAAAGAAAAAAAAATCATACCTTCCAAAAAAACTGTCATGTACAGGATACAAGGAACTGAAGGCCAAATCAATCATTCCTTTGGGCTTAGATCTCTAAAGAGAAAAGAGAAAAAAAAATGGGATTTGAACAAAACAAGATGAGAATATCTATCAATTAACATTCATAATATTCAAGCCAGACAAAAGTTGAAGTAAATATAAGATACAATTAAACCTACAAAATTGACCATAATAAAACACATTACAGTTTGAAAATGATTTTGTTATATATATATATATATATATATATATATATATATATATATATATATTGGAGATATCTGAAGTACACTTTTTATGAACTATAACCTTAAACCCACAAGAAAATGAAATGACATGTTCAGAAATATGGGGGGATACAAAAAAGTTATATATTAATTGTAACAATATCATGATAAATGGAAGATAGCTGTAAAACATCACAAATCAGTCAACATTAAGTTAGTAAATTAAACATTTAATCTTGTATGTAATCCAGAATAGTATTTTTGATAGATATAAAATATTTGAATAAAACATAAAATAGCATTTCACAAGCGATATAAAATATCTTTCATAACTTTTGTGATTGTGACTTGAATTTGAAACTGTGTTACAAATTTACAGAGAACTATGTTTTGGTCTTATAATGAAAAAAATGTTATATTGAACAATAGTATTTATTTAAAATTTTGATAGTTTTCATGATTTGGTGGTAAAAGTAAATTGTGTTTTCAATCATTTTAAAAACGATTTGTGTGACTCAGGCAAAAATTTCCTATTTGAAAAAAAAAAAAATAATTTTTTTTTTTTCTTGTCCTAGTGTTTAAAAGAAATTATACATTATGAAGAACTTATACAGGCAGTTAAAGTTCTAGAAGAAACACAAATACAACAACAGAGGACCCAACAATTCTTGCAAAAAGAATTAATTGCAATTAAAAATTTAAAAAAACAAATTAAGGAAATTCTAAATTTTTTATGGCAGAAGGAACTGCAAATTCACCTTCTGAGTTTAAGTATAGCCCAGAAGAAAGAATAATGTTTCCAGCATTTGATTGAAGATTCGAGACCATTTTTTCAAAATGATGGGTTTCTTGATCGGATGAACAGAACAGAAAGTTTGTTGAATCAAAAACTTGGCACTGACGAGAATATGAAGTATACAAATTTGATTTTACCAAAAAACCTAACGAGATTTCATTTGAGCAGACTATAAAATTTTTGTCCAGTAATTTTGGCAAAAGAAACAGTTTTGCTGGAAATGTAAACCAACAATATGAAAGGATTAATTTGAAAGATTTATCCACTGACATGCTCAAATGTTTGGTTTTTGTTCAGGGATTGACTGCCAGCCACAATAAAAACATTTGTTCGCGAATATTGAATGAAATGGAGCAGGACCCTGATATAACTTTGCAGAAAATCGTGGAGGAGTGTCAACACATGTTAAATATTAAATACGAAAAATTTGCAATTGAAGAGAGATTATTTCACATGTTCATGCGATCAGACCTAAATTGAAATCTGCAAAAGATAAAACCATCTCCATGCTATGGATGCAGTGGGCTACATTTTTAAAAAAAACTTATTTCAATAATAAAAAGTGTTTTTCGTATGTTTTTTTAGGCCACAAAAGTATGCACTGTCAAATGAAAAATAAAAATTTGGAAAAGTCAGTACTTTCAAAAATAAAAATATTCAGTGTCCAGTGGAAAATAAAAGATAAAAAAGGCTTAATGACAAAGTAAAAGTGATTTTGTCAAGAAAAGAGATTGAGGAGGGACAAAAAACGGAAATATTTAAATGTCAAATATAAATGGTGTGAACATAAAATTACAGTTTAACACAGGTAGCGATGTATCGATTATTAATGTTTTGACATGGAAACAGATAGGAAGCCCTTTGTTGACAAAAACAGAGTGGCTTGACGAATATCAGGAAAGAAATAAAACTTTAAAAGTAGAATTTGTGTGCTATATTTCTTTTCTAGAAAAAAACGTTAAAATCAAAACTGTTATTTAACTTGTGGCAGTTGCCAATAAATTCTTACAGTAACAGAATAACTATTTCTTCAAAAAGTGAAAATAAAGAAACAGAAAAATTGGTTGAAGATCTGTATTTTTGGAAGGTCTCAGAAAGTGTGTGAAAACACAAATGAAATTCGAACTGAAAGAAAATGTGAAACCTGTGTTTAAGCCCACTAGGAAAAAATTTTTTGTGGCATTAGAGCCAGTCAACAAAGAATTGGAAAGTTTAAAAAAGCTAGGTGTCATCTTGAAAATTAATCATTCGAACTGGGCCTCACCCACTGTTTTTGTAAAGAAAAAATAAAAGTGTTTTTTAAAATGTACTGTGGTGCAGAGGAATTCTAGGAAAAAGGTGTAATAAGTAAAAGAGTCGGAAAAAGGATGTATATGTTAAAGAGTAAGAAATATAAACACCAAAACATATAAATCAGTCAAGACCCAGATACACTGAGAACATCATTGAAGATCAGGAAGTTCCAATGGAGGTACAACCTGTTCGATATACCGACTCCACCAATTCCCATAACTGAAAGGCAAACCAGCAAAAGGAAAAGATGCTAGCTCATTTCTGAGGGAAATTTAGCTCAGGAGAGGTGTTGTGGAGGTAAACCTGTCTCTCCTGTAATATTAAAATGTGATATTCTAGTATGTATATATAGTTAATAATTTACAATGGGTGGAGGATTCAACCAACATTATTTATCAAATACAACATTACTGCCTTCTGTGTCTGATTATTTACCACCAAGAAAACTACTTTTATTTCTTGTTTAATGGAGTATGGGTTATAACAAATTCCTATTAAGGAATGGTTAATAGCAATTATAAATTCATCAAATGAAAATTACATTTTGACACATTTAACAGTTAAATGCAGTGTTAGAGTTTGATTATCATCTTTAAACAAAAATAATGAATAAATTAGTGCTTGAAAATAAACTAAATACTGTACAATTAGTCATACAATTGTTTTATTTGATAATTATATTGAATGATACACATTTTTGCTTTAAAAAAATTGTGCATGTTATTTTACAAATACTACTTTCTACATCTTATTCTATTGGAATATTTCATTAGTTATGGGTTTTGTTTGTTTTTTGCTGTTCATTGAGAACAGCTTTTTATACTAAATGATTGTCAGAAATATTCCAGAAAAGAGTGAACAAAACTTAAGGCACAGAAGTTCACCCAGGTAATTGAAGATAGATATACAAGGTTAAAAATAAATTTGTTTCTCATCAAATTTTCAATTACAGAAAAGTTTTAAAATTTTAATTGAAATTTTTAAGCTAACTTCATTTTCTCAGAACAAAGCCAAAATAGAAAATCTCAACATTTTCAGATCTACCAAATATTTCAAAGTACATCATGAAAATCGATGAGTTTACCTTTTCATTTTCAAAAAATCGAAGTTGTCGTTCTGTACCATTTAAAATAAAGTACATATTCTTCCATTTTTTAGGTTTTTGTCCTGAAAATGAAAAAAAGTAGAAGAAAAATACATAAATGGCAACTAACAATATTTGTTTTATAGCTGAATAAGGATAATGTAATATACTGCTGATTTTACTTTATGAGGTCTGTATAAGAGAATAGAAGAATATTCTAGATTTAAAACTGATTCATATTTGAAATGATACTTTTAAAGTTGATTTTATAAATGATGGTATTCTTTAAAAAAATTGCAGATTGAAAATACAATTGAACGAATAAAATTATCCAAGAGAATACTGTTTTTCCATCAAGTTCATGTCAGATCGCCAAAGCAGTAGCCATTTATAAGTAGTAAAACAGTTACTGAAGAATATGTTTGAATAAAATCAATATGAGAAAACTTCAGAGACTTAAAATTAAGTAACATGAGTAAACATACTTTTCTTGAGGTAGCCTGTTATATCAATTCTGTCCCATTGCTTTTTGAGCAAGTTGGCACCAGTTCCTCTTTTGAGGGAAGCATAAAGTTCTTGGGTCTTGGCAGAGTCCAAGGCGTTGCTCCCATTAAGCAAGTCCTTATAAAAAAAAATAAAAAAACACATAACATGAAAACTCAAAAATAACAGAGTTTACAATTTAAATTTGAAGTAGAATCCAAAGCCTTATCATATTTCTGTCGAGATCATTTACATTGAATTTCAATGAAAATAGAAACTTAAGTTAAAAATCACCAGCATTTAACATTTCCACTAAAATTCACTGGTCATCAAATGAAAACTAAAAATGAAGTAGTTTCATGCTGAGACAAAAATAATTGTGAGTTTCAAATGATTTCCTTTCAGCTTAATGTTTACCATTTGAAAAACATTAATTTCGTTTTAAACGTTTTCAATACAAAATTCAGACAGTTTTGCTGACAATCCTATAAATTAGAACTAAATTTTATATTTCTAATTCAGTACTATTTTCCATTTAAACTCATAATTATTTTGATTTTATTCGTTTTCATAAAAAATATATAACATATGGATATTTGATAATAGATTTTTAAATCCAATGATAAAAACTAGATTAAACATACCTCATCAATTAGAAATGAAATTTCAAAACTGATAAAAATTAATACTATAATCCGTCAGTTTTTATATTAAATACAAATTTATGTATTTAACATTTAATATGATTTTCTAAGTTTCATTAATTCATTTCATATTATTTCAGTAGTTCTGATTAATCACATAACTAATATTTCATTAACATCTCAGTTTGTTTTTTTTGTTTTCTGCTGGATCCTTGGTAATCATAAACCTGTTGGTTATGAGTGCTTACTCAATGGACCAAGAAGTTGAAAATAGGAATAATGAAAAAAAAAAAAAAAAAACCAACAGTGTAAGGGAAGATTTTCATCAAAGGCTAAGTGCGATTTGCCTCATTCCACACTGGCTATGTGCCATCTATGAACAAGTTGCATGTTATTTGGTTTACAAAAAAACTGTATGCATAACAGAAACAAAACCAAAACATCAGGTAAAATTTTTTTTTAATTTTTATATATATATATATATATATATATATATATATATATATATATATATATATATATATATATATATAGTGAACATTTACAAAGCCAACTTCATGGTGTACATTTTAAAAGTAAATTTAAGTCTACTGATGAATTACACAAATAAGTTCAAAAATCAGTTTTGAAAACAACAGAACATCTTTTAATGGTAACTTTCTTTAACAACAAAAAAGAAATACTCTAATGATTATATTTCAAAATAAAAAAGTCCTTTATCAAAATATGGGTAATGATGATTAACAATTAAGAAATTACTTATATCATGCACAACACCAAAAATTGTTCTCATATATAAGAATAATTTTCAGTAATACATTTAATTCAAAAACAAAGTATTCTTACTTTTTTTATCACGGCTTTTTTCAGTGTCTGCCCTTCCACAATTTCTTCATGTGTGTAACGGTTGATAATGGCATGAAGACTAGAGAAGAAGAAAAATAGAGAGAGCATATTATAAATATTGAATGTATGAACAATTTGCAGGGGCAAATGCAAAAAAAGGAAAGGTAATAACTAACCTGTCAAAATATCTACCACCGATGAAGAGTTGTCGGCCCTGTTTCTCAATACGAAATCGGATAACAGTTTTGTCAGAAAGAAAGAACAAGGAATAATCTCCAGGATAATGTTCGCTCGGCCGGACTAGAAAACTTCCATCTCCCGCTGAAAGGTGAGTTAGGAACCATTTTAATATACAGGATACACGTGTTTGAGACGTTGAAATGCACAAAGTTAGGGAAAAAAATATGCTCAATAGTAATATATATTCCATTATCAAACAAAAATTGGGGTAGTTTAGTTAATATTTCGATGCCTATTTACCTCATTGTCAGCACATTATGAATGAAGATATTTTCTACTCTTTTAATATAACCAAATGATATTGTAAAAAATCAATAGGAATGTTTTACATTTACAGTAAAGAAATACAAAGAAAATTTGAAGTTAAATGCTTAAAAGATGGTGAGATTAGAAATGTCTAAGATCCGATTGATCTAAAAAACAAGGGTCATGTAATAGACGATTTTTTTTTACTCAGCAAATTAAAGTTTTAAAAGAAGAAATATTATTATATAAGTTGTAATTGGAGAGAGAGAGTGGGGGGCGGGGGAGATCAGTAAAACATGAAATTTTAAGAGCACTTCTATTAAATATTTTTGATCATATCTTTTGATGAAATACCATGTTTAGGCACTAAATTTTTAACTAACCAAAAACAAAGACTTCTGTTATCAAAATATCTATTCTCAATATCACTAAATGACATTCCAGATATCACTTGATAAAAACTTAAACACTTGTTGATATTAATTTACCATATATTTTCATATTTTAATTAACAGTTTTTGTTGGATAAAAATGTTTTAAGACTTGCAAATTTCAACTACAATCAGTAAATATGATTATTTTGATTATTTTTTTAAAACTTGAACAGCAAATGCCTGAATATATAATTCATAATACAACTTAGTTCAAATTTTTTAAAATATATTTGCTTTATTTCCACATTGTTCAAGAATAT
>OY757916.1:783662-833417 GCA_963585895.1 Sepioteuthis lessoniana | reverse complement strand
CACCTCAGCTACCAAGGATTAGTCAGCTTCTCTTCTAAATACAACCTGCTCACCCTCTTCATCCAAAGCAAAAAGCATTATTCAAATTACATGACGGTTCTATTGGCTCTCTTTTAGCAGCACAGCAGAGCAAGTGGACTGCAATCCTTTGACATCCCAAGCTTTTATTGGCTCACACAAGGCTCACCAGCCCCAGTCTTCCATAAAAGATTCCATGAAGCTTGTCTTTAGAGGGTCCTAAACACTAGACACCATTGTTCTTCAACAAGCAAATATATCTGGTATTGAGATGTTCCTCATGCACAATCAGATATGTTGGGCTGGGTACCTTATTAAGATGAAGGATATTAGGTTACCTAATGAGCCGTTTTATGGAGACTTATGATAAATATTCGAGACAAACCTAAGAAGCATTTTAAGGATGTCATCAAAAATAACCTTAGGGTGCTTCATGTAGATGTTGAAGACTGGAAGCAAATGATGGAAAATCAATCAATTTAGAAAAAAGCGATCTATGATGGCTTTAAAGCATTTGAAACAGAAAGAGGACTTGGCTTCCATTCTAGACACGTTTCCCTCTGAACACGTAACATTTGCAATAGGGTTTGTTCATCGAAAGCTGGACTTGTTAGTCATATGACATCTCATGACAACAATCACAGGCTGATTTTACACAGGTAATTCATGACAATTCTATGATAAAGCATATAGGTTAGCAGCAGATTCAAGAAGCCATATTAGTGGGCATGGAGTTAATGTCAATGCCAAAGACAGGTCTTTTGCTTATCACATATGTGAAAGAGTTTGCAAGGGTGAATTTAGCTTGAGGAGCTACATACAAGCCCCTAAGGGCTCACTGAAGAATTAAGAAGATGGTTTTCTGCAAAGTGATAGTCAAAAGCAACATCTATAAAATATACGTGTTGCTTTTGAGCAGAATTTACAGAGCAAAACTAGCAAAGATTGAATACTCACCTTGCCGAAGCTGTTCAACAGCATCTTCCTTGGATAAGTTTTCATGGAAACACATGGCACACATCACATCATCAGTCTAAAACAAAAAAAAAAAAAAAATTTTTAATCAACTGAAATGAAAAATATCCAAGCCAAAATTTTATGATTACCAAAAGGAAACCTAAAATGTTTGCAGACGTAAACAAATACCTAAAAGAAACAATCTAAGAATTTTGTGTGTTTAAATTAATTACAGGTCTGCTTGATTAGGGTAAAACAAAATGATAATTCTTTCCTTGTCATAGGATCAGTACAAAGTTTCTCTACGAAAAAAACTGTGTGAATGACAAGCTTACTGATATTTAACAAAAATAAATGAATACACCAAACAGAAGCAAATAGCCTATGTTCAACTAGAAAATTTAATCATTCTGAAGATCTTCAAAATACAACATAATTTCATTCTAATATTCACTCATAATACAAGAAACAATATAAAATCTGTAAACTACACTATCAAATTATAATAATTAAGCAATATGATCAAAAAGCTAATTGAATAGCAATATATAAAGCATAAAAACCAGTCATCAATCAACGCACACAGAGGTAACATAAAAAAAAGGTCAGATTTAACAGCTCACTTATAATTATACAGAGACAAAAAAAAGTTCTTTCAATTATGTTTTTCAAAAATATACTTTGTAATAAAGCGATTGTTAATCCTTAGAGAATGGGAACCAAGTATACTCAGTTTCATATATATGCAATTGAAACATGGAAACAAAGTAGTTTTTAAAAGTGGGCTAATTTCAAGAATTCTCCACATTTCATCTTTACTAGTCAATAGAAATGGATTGAGAACAGATTCACCTATGATTAGCTCATTGGACATATTTCAAAATTTAGAACAAGAATGAAACTTCAATTTCAACAACAAACTAAAATGACAGAAGGTAATTTCTTTGATTTGTACTTTTCACTAGGAAATACATTAATATTGATGAGAAAAGAAAAAAAAATTTTTTTAACGAGTGTGTGTATGTGTGTGTCTAATATTTATAAAACATAAATCTAAGCAAATATTTTGCTAGGATTTTTTTAATTAAAACTTATCCCCATTGCTTGATAAGAAAGTCTGCATTAAATACAAAACAAAAATAGAGATAAATATAATTTATTTATCTACTTAGCTCTTTATGGGAATTTCAACTTAATACACAGTAAAAGATGTTTCGTCAATAAAAAAAATATTTAATAAAATTTTTAAATTGTAATTATAACACAAAAAATTTTATTCAAGTCTCACATTTCATTTTCTTACAAAAATTGACTGCTAAATTAAAAAAATATATTCATATGAAAAGGAAAAAGATAAATTTTTCATCAAATGTTGCCAAGAAATGGAGACATTTTTTTTTTTACTTATTTCATTACATTTAAGGCAGAAAGGAATATTTGCATTATTCAACAACTCAACTATTTTCATGAAATAAGCTGTTGTTTTCCCCAAAATATACCAGCTTATTTATTTGCTAATTATTTGATTTTTGCATCATGTAATTCTTTAAAGATGGTTTTAAGAGACAGAAATGATACATCAAACAACTACTTTTTAAAAAGATATTCAATTAAGATGAGAAAAAAGGAGAAAAGAATACTTACTAAGTCCTCCACTAATGCTTGGTAGACTATTCCACTTTCACCTGTCTTTTCAGATGTCACCCAGTAAGTCTCATCAAGAACATCTCTTACAATAAAAATTTCTCCTTTTTCAAAACTAAA
The DNA here is from genome assembly GCA_963585895.1 of Sepioteuthis lessoniana. NCBI lineage: Eukaryota > Metazoa > Mollusca > Cephalopoda > Myopsida > Loliginidae > Sepioteuthis > Sepioteuthis lessoniana. The sequence continues at coordinate 830,678 of OY757916.1, read as the reverse complement.
AAAAAAAAAAAAAAAATAGATTGCAAAACTTAAGATTTTGGTCAAGAAACATTAACAAATAAATGTTGATATATCTTTAAATAACAAAAAAGTAAAAAGCAAAAAAGAACATAATGAAAATCTCAATCCTTAATTTCCCTCTTCATGCAACAGTAAATTATTCAGTTTATAATCTATTAAACTAGGAAAGGGAATTTTTATTTGACTCCTTTATGTTAATCAAAGCAAATATATCACAGCTATCTATTAAAAATTCTAATCAATAATAAAGCGGAGTCATTAAGATTTTTTATAAAGCAACAAGCTCCTCTAGATTATAAAAATATGTCAGATAGACAAAGGTCATTGAAAAAGTTCATCAAGAGCGAGCCATAGCTGAAGAGTTTGGCTGTGACAACACACTATTGGAAAAACTAATCAAGATTTTGTGCAGTTGAGGCCAATACAAAAGGTGAGAGATGTATGACAAATCTAAAATCTCTTTGAATAACCCTCATACTGTAGAAAGATGTTCAATCTGTTTAATCAATATGAATGTAATATTTTACAATATTATTCCCCCAGTAACTCAACAAGTCACATTGGGCTTCTCAAAAGGTCTCTTTTGGTCATCAAAGAGAATTAGAAATATTTACTTTCAACTTAGATCATTCAAAAAGATTGATTTTAGCGTAGGAGCTGACATATCTGTCCGAGTTTTCTTAAAAACATTGTCAAAATTGGTATCTCTTTGTGTTACGTATTGACTTTTGACAGCCGATAAGTGTGGATTTTGTAAACAGGATGTACAGCTGTGTCTTAAGGTAAACAAGCGACAACGGAAATGCAACATAAATTGTGCCAGAACGAAAAATGTGTGGACATCAGAAAATATATATACTGATAGAAGTTTTCGACCCTAGGGTCAGTCGGAGAGAGCAAGTCAACTGAGTAGACAAGTCATGTCATCTTGGGTGGCAGCCCCCAGGTTGAGAAACCAGCCCTGTATCAGCAAGGTTCTCTGAATCAGTCCATCTCCACATGGTGTCAATCCTAGTAGCCCAATTTTCTCTCTCTCACAACGATTTTGACATTCCATAGTAAATAAAAAAAGAGTTTATATCTTTATACATAAGTATTGTTGTCACTTGTTCTTCTCCGATATATAACATTTGTTTATCGATTCTAACATTGAAGATAAAAGAAAATCATCAACATTTTTGACAGATGCTTTTTCAAAAATGAAAATATGAAATGACTCAAAAGGAAAAAAAAAAAGTTTGTGCATATTATGGAAGAAGGTATCACGAAATATTAAATGTGTTAAAAGTGGTTTGTAAAGTTTTGTACTGAACCTTTCTCACTGACTGATATGGTCAAACAGACAAGTTGATATTGATAGCAATCAAATAAAGACATTACTTCAAAATAATCAATCTTATACGAGAGAGAGTTGGTTGGTTGGTTGGGTTTTATGGCATATCAACCTTTATAGGTCATTTAACACTAAATTCTGTGTGTGTGTGTATATATATATATATATATATATATATATATATATATATACACACACACACACATTTAACCTAAGATTTCTAAACGAATACTTTGTAGATAAAATTTTAGACAAGCAGGATTTCATTTGTTTGCACACAGTTAAATGGTCTCAATTCATCATATTTTTTAGTACAACTCTGTCTCTTTTAAAAAGGACAAAATGTCATTCATTTTGATGTTGTCAAACAGATCTCTCAAACGATTCACCTTGAAAAATCACTTTCTGATGAGAGCGAAAGCCCTACATTCTATGAGAACATGTTTAACAGTGCAAGATGTTTGACACATCAAACATTGTGGTTGTTGTTCCTGTTTCAGTAGGAAAAAGTGAGTAAGCCTTATATGACCAATGCACAATCGGGATATAATGACTTGTTCTTTTCTTGATTTTCTAAAAGCTAGTCTTAATTCTCCCTAAGTGGGCTGAATTTGGAAGAGTTTATTATGGGAGTTATTATTCCAGCATGTGAAGGAATTTATTAATTTTGGGTTTTAGGACAGTATATGGAATCCTGAATTTGTCGGGGGTCAGATCTAAGGCCAATTTGGCTGCTGAGTCTGCTCTTTTATTTTCTCTCACTCCAATGTGGCTTGGGATCCAGCATATAAGAATTTCTTTACAATTTGACATTGAGTCTAATCTACTCAACAGTTTAATAAGAGGGTTCTCAAGTATTTTTCTTTTATTTCTTAATGATAGTTAGTAAGTCAGAGAGTGAATCTGAGAATATGATAAATTTCTTATGTTCACTCTTCAAGATGTTGAGAGCTAAGGCTTCTGCTGTGAAGATGGATCTTTCCGTTGGAAGAGCTTTCTTGATAATTGTTTTATCTAGAATAGCTGTGCAGTCCATTTTGTCATTGTCCTTGGAGCCATCCATAAAGACATATAGGTGGTCAGGATGGCGTTGGAGGATATTGCAAAATTTCTGATAAGTACTGGGATGGGTTTTGGTTTTGGTTTAGGGGAGTTCATTCAGTTTGAAGATCACTCGGGATTTTTTAATGATCCAAGGTGGTGTTTGAGGCAAGATGCTTTCATGTATATTATTTAGAGAAATTTTTGACTCTTGGAGAGTAGACTACATCCAAAGGCCAAAAGGTTTTATTGATTTTTCTTTTCTTTCAAAAAGTTGCTCATATTTAGGGTTGAAGGTACAGTCATAAGCTGGGTTGGATGGGCAAGATTTGAGTTTTGTGGAATATTGGAGAGCGAGTTTTTCACATCTGAGTTGCCAAGCTTCTCCATGTTCCTTGACATATAAGCTGTCTACTGGAGAAGTTCTGAAAGCTCCTAAGACCTGTCTTAGGCCTTCATGGTGTGTAGGCTCAAGCTGTTTGAGGTAGGACCTCATGGTCAATCTGTAAATAAAAATGGCATAGTCCAGCCGTGAGTGGATCAGTGATCAATATGGTTTAAGGAGCGTTTGTCAGTCAGCACCCCATTCTGTGTGAGCAACAACTCTCAGAAGTTGTTGGTCTCAGGTGAATTTCATTTTTAAATATTTCATTTGCAGGATAAATGTTACTCTTTTGTCGAATATAACCCCGAGGAATTTATATTCATCAATGTCAGGTATCTTGGTATCTTCAAGTTTGACGAGAGGGTTGTTGTAAATTTTCTTCAGAGAACAAAAGTGCACACATTGGGTTTGGGATTTAGAGAATTTTAAATCGTAGTCTGTTGTCCATTTATATATTTTTGTTGAGGTTCAGTTGTAGCTGTCATTCTATTATGTTCATATAGGTAACTCGATAGCAGATGACAAAGTCATCAACATAGAGAGCACAGTCATCTGCCAGGCTGAGGCATTTGACAATATTGTTGATTTTTATCAAGACTAGAGTGACTGATAGGATGCTTCCTAGTGGAATACTTTACTCTTGATTTTGCAGGTCAGAAAGAGTGGATCCCATGCGTACCCAGAAGTTTTTTTGAGAAAGAAAGTTTCTGATAAAAAGCGGCAGCGTTCCTCTTAAGCCCAGATCATATGTCCCACATGATTCCATATTTCCAGGTCATATGCCTTCTCCAGGTTGAAAAAAATTGCCACCAGATGTTGCTTTTTTTATGAAGGCTTCCCCAATGAAGGTTTCCAGGTGGATCAAGAGGTCTATGGTTCCTCTCTTTTTCCAGAATCCTGTCTGCATGTTCATTATTAGGCTGTTTGACTCCAGGTACCAGGTTAGTCTATTATTTATCATCCCCTCCATCATCTTGCCGAGACAGCTAGTTAATGTGATGGGTCGATAGTTCTGTGGATTAGAAGAATCTTTGCCTGTTTTGGGGACAGTGACAATTGTAGTCCGTCTCCATGTTTCTGGGAGGGTACCACTTGTCCAAATGTTATTAAAGACATTTAACAGACTTTTGACAGATTCATCTGGCAGTTTTCTGAGGAACTCATTGTGTATCCCTTCAGGGCCGACAGCTGTATTGAGGGATTTATTGTGGGAATCTACTCGTTCAATTCAGGTGAATGGTTTTTATTGTAATGTTTGGAACTTTTTCAGTTTAAGTTTTTCTTTTCCAAGCTCTGTTTGTGAATTTTGTGTTCATCTGACCAGAAGAATTTTGGAAAAATGTTTTTGCCAGGAGATCGGTGATGGCCTTTTTTTCTGTTATTTTTTGTTTGTTACAGAGAGGTGATTTAGTGGAGTTGTTTGTCTTTTTTACCAGCTATTTTCGAGATCATATGCCAAACTGTTTTTAATTTGGAGGAGGTATTCAATTTGCTGATGTAGTTTGCTAGGATTTTCTTTTGGCCTTTTTGATAATTTTGCATGCATTGCTCTGTAGAACTTGAAGGAGATTAAAAGTTGGAGATTGTGGGTTCTGAATTGAATTTTCACAGGGATGCTTGTCAGACCAAGTAAGGGCCAAAGTGGCGTGTTTCAAGTCATTGACCACTCTGTCACTGGATCAATGACTGCTTGACCACCTGGATCCTGTCCTAGCACCTTACAGGTCGCCGCCCACAGCCAACAGGTGGCTCCATTGGAGGGAGGGGGTCTTACCCCTCTGCAGAGGTGCAATTGGCATATTCTACAGCCCCAGCTAACATAGCAGAGAGAGAGAGCAAGCCAGTATAATCAAAATGTCTGAAAATCATTTCACTCTGTTAGTCACTTTGATATGTAGCTTCCACATGAAAAAAAAATACTAAATCATATTTTAGTCTACAATAAATTACTTAATGCCCTTGGGAAAGATGTGAATCCATCTGCTCTTCTCTCAGCTATGGATATATAGTAGGGCAACCAGTCTAGGAGAAGGAAAAATCTAAATCAAAACTAGCTGTACTTCACTCAAAAATTGACCTTGGGTTGCATCCTATTCATGGCAGTGGAGTTGGATAAATATATCTCCAATTCAAAATGAAGGAAATGCACCACAAAGCTTTACACTCAGACATGCGACTTTACTCATAATGTGTGCTGCATCTGCTTTATAAAGTCACCAAGTCAGGTTACAAAGTTACAATCACAATGTCTACTGCAAAATCTTAAAAGAATCAAAATGACATTCAGTGAAATTTAACTAAATAAGAATACATGAAGACAAGCAACGTTTTTAAATAATGGCTGATTAAAGCCTCAACTAATTTATTACAAAAAAAAAAAAATCATTGTCTCAACAGGGAAACAACTTTTTATATAAACAAGTTTTATTTTAACTGGGACAAATACAAAACTAAATTCTTTATTTAGTAACTGAGTAAGTTACATCCGGGTAATGAAAAAATCAGAACACTTTTTTTTTTTCTTCCCAAATACAAAGCTCTGTTCATTGAATATCTTGAATAGGCAAATAGTTTTCAAGATTCGATATTCACATTAAACACTTAAAAAGGTTAGCTAAAGATAATCACCTTAGTTCATCTGTATCTGGCATACCACTGAATGGTAAAATGGCTATCACTTTACGAACATCGTCAACAGGCTGTGGATAAAACAAAAATAAAATTCATTTAAGAAAAAAAAGAAAACATCCATAGAAAAAAATTGAAAAATGGCTGAAATTAGCATTTGACTAAAGAATGTAGAAAATTAATGCTTTACAAAACAACACTGTAACCATCATTATAGGAATACGTATATTCAAAACTATATAAAAATTTATATATCAATATAAACAATCTACAATACAAATGAAATATTTTGGCAATATATTAATAAATGCAATCTACAAAACAAATAACATTTCTGCAGCATGAATTAAAGTTTTCAAATGAAATTCTGTAGATATAAATTTTGGTAAATAATAATACAGGATAAATATTGAAGCATTTTAAATTCAACAATTTACAAGAATATTTTTCAAGCTACAAACACTTGTAATAAATTTATTTTTTATTTTTTTCTGACTATCATTTCCCGACAATTATTAAATTAAAAAAAATAAAACTTTTTATTGTCAAAAAATAAGGTTCATTTTTTGCATAAGTAGAAAAATTTAATTAAAAAAAAAACTTACCTCGGGTGGAGGTACTGGCTCCTGTAACTGTTCTCCTTTTAATAAATATGAACACCTGGTATAATAGCCAATCAACTGGGATAAGCTGTCAAATTGGCGACCTCCGATGTAAAAATCACCACACAGATATGTGATCCTAGTAGAAGAGGAGACGAATAAAAAAGAAAGAAAAAGTGTAAAGTAATTCTGTTAATTATCACATAAGCAATTCTTCATGTCCCACAAAATAATTGCAAGGTGTCTATATAGAGCCTAATAATTCTAAGTAGTAATTGTGTCTTTGTTTCCTAACCGTATCCATTATTTATCATTATCTATAGATAATATTAAAATGAACAGATCACCTCAATTTCAACCAATATGTTGCTTGTTTTATCAAGTCCCATAAATCATCAAATTTCTCATTGGTCTGTTTTAAACGATGTTGCTTTATAGGTGATTTTTTTTTATTATTCAAATAATTGAAATGAAATACCTGTTTTTTGCATGAACTAGTATCCTCACAGTTGTTATTTTGAACAAAGGTTTTGGCCAGAGCTTCTTTAAACATTTCACAACTTTGAATATTGTCCACAATTTTTTTATGAGGGTCCATTAATAAGTTGGGTTTCTTGTCTGACATCACTAACAATAGAAATAGAAACAATTGAATACGCATTCGGTAGGACAAAGTTCTGTTCAAACTTGCTTCGTGTTGGTTAACTTCATGAAGACATTGAGCAATATCATGCATTAGTCATGAGTACTACATTCAAGTTACATATGAAGCATTAATTACTGGTTGGTTGGTTTTCTGGCATGTCAACCCTTCCAAGGTTAGTTTTTTTGTTTCTTTGCAAGCAATTTCATGATTTCAAATAACTAATAATAATCCATAGTAAACAATTATGGCTTCAAGTAACTGTTCTAAATACAAACAATTTCAACATTTAAATGGTTTCAAGTATTCTTATATAATACTAATAATTTGCAAGCAATTACATGGTTTCAAATAACTAACAGAAATAATTATCCTTAGTAAACAATTATGGCTTCAAGTAACAATTTTTTATACAAGTAATTTGCTTTTAAGTATTCCTTTCTAATACTAATAATTTATATACAATTATATATGTTTCAAGTATCTATTCCTATATCATAATGATAATTCATTTACACAGTTTATATAAAAAGGTGAGTTTCCATAGCACAGAGGTTAACATACCAAACTGCAATATCATAGTGAGTTAAAACACCAGTTATGCTAGTACATTCCCTTTTGGACTAATGCCCCTTTAGAAAAAAGTATGAATCCCCTAATTTCTGCAGGTATGGGTTAAATAGTACCACTGCCGTTCTTGCTCAGAAATTAAATAACTCATTAAGGTTGATATGCCATTAAAAGAAAGAAACCAACTGACAATTATGTGATTTTCGAGCATTTCTATTTAATATTAATAGTTTTCAAACAGATCTATTTGACCGATATACGGAACCCTCACAGGTACACTCCAAGTCAGAGTGAACCTAAGAATAATGGCAATGAAGAGATGACTCCACACTCTCTAGAATTAGAGCCTCACCATTCAGTGCAGTTTAGTCTCATACTAAGGACACACATCAATCAGTAATAAAAGTTTTCACAGCCAGAAGGTTTCATACCAATCAAAATTCATTAACATAAAAATGGTAATTTCAGAGGATGCTTTTATGGATGTGGCAAAAGCTGCAGAAGAAGCAAGATAAATTTATTTGGTGAGTTGAACAACAAAAGAAAAGATTTCAGTAATGCTGGAGGAATAATCAAAGTGTGAATATCAGCAAATTAAACAGACATTTGTTTTATGTGTAGACATTAGTTCAAAGTGAAATATATCATTTAGTTATTGAATTAGAAAAAAAAAAAGTGTGACAATTTGAAAAAAATTGATAAATGCAATGAAAAAACAGTAAAGAAACATTGTCCCAAGGCTGATGATTTCCTCAAAAAAGTCATTCACTGCCGATAAATATTCGGTTTATCATTTTGACCAGAAAAACAAAAAGGCAATTTATCCAGATTCTTCAAGGAAAGTCAAAATAATTTATTAAATGTAGAAAATCCTGCTTACATTTTTAAGGGTGTAAAGGATGTCATTCACATGGAATTTTGGTCTCAGGAAATGAAGATTAATTTGGTACAGAGAAACATTTTGAACATTTAAGCAATGAATTTGCAATATCAAAATATTATTGCATTACAACAATATAAAACTGCAACTAAAGATAATTTCTTGCTGACCAATTCTACAGTCCAAATTTAGCATTATCTAGAATATTTCATCTATCTGGTTTATGATCAAGTCACACTAAAAGCAACATTTCCTGCTAGACCATCAAAAGTAAACAATGATGAGCCTGTTCAATACGTAGATGGGTGAACAGCAACTGTAAGCAATCTGAGGCCTGGCTGCCATAATATAAACAAAACTTAACATTTTGCACATCTGAGTATCAAATTTTTTTTTTTTAGATAGTCAATCTTTCTTTAAATGAACTATGTCTGTTTGGTTGGGTTTGATGGCATATCAACCATTGTAGGTTATTTAATGCCAAATCCATTTTTATGCATATAAATAGACCTATTTCAAACAATTCAGTTTAGCAGAAGTACACAGTTTAGTTCTATTTGGCCCACTGATAAGATCCTATCAGGTGCTACAACTCCAGGCTATAGTGGGCCTGGGAGCAATGGCAATAAAGGGGTACTCTGCATTCCCCAAAGCTCCAGTATTACTGGAGCCTCACCATCAGATAGTTTAGTGTCGTATCAAGGACACTCATTGGGGAAATCTTAGCCCTCTCAGTATTCTGTAGCCCCCTCCAGCTGACTGGACCATAAACGAACTAAGAATCATGTGGATATGCAAAATGTTCAAGAGAAAGCCAAACATATCACAAAGAAAATTTAACTTTTACTGGATGTAGCAACCAAAATATTGTCTAAAAGATGAAGATATTAGTCTGATAAATGGAACAGTGATATTTAATCAAAGGACTTGAGAAAACGAATGTTACAAGTGTCATGATTGAATCGTTTTTGGTCTGGCATTGAACACTGAAGACAATTTACAGATGATAATGAAGACAATGAAATAACTGACATGACATCATAATCCCAGACTCAAGTGCAACATACAGAAATCTTATCCAATATGACCAATTCATTAAGTTAATATAAAATCTATACTAAATCAAATGTTATTATCTTTTGAAAAGAAATTAAAACCATACTAGGGGAATCTCCAAGGTGAAGTGACTAATGTGCTGGACTGTGATATTCTAGCGAGTTCAACCTCTACTATTGCATTCACTTTTGCTCTAATGCCCCTTGGGAAAGGTATGAACACCCCTATCCTTGGCCCAGTTAGGAGTTAAATAGTACCGCTACTGTTCTTCTACAAGAATGGCTTTGGCAATGAATAACCCATGAAGGTTGATATGCCATTAAACAAAGAAACCAAACAAACTGTACTGATAAAGAAATTAAAATTTGACCATACTACCAAATGGTATGTGCACAAACTAGAATCTGTCCAAGAAAATGAAATGCATAAAACTTTCTCAGATTTTGAGATGAAAATCATCGACTCAATCTTAACCAAAAGACTAGATTTAGTGTTAATTAAGAAGAAAAGAACTTTTCAATTGACACATTTTGCAATTTCAGTGGACCATAAAAAAAAATTTTTTTTAAATAAATAAAAGATAGACAAATACTTGGATCTTGCCTGAGAGCTAAAAAACTGTGGTGCCCTTGAAATAGTCCACAAAGGTTTGAACACTGGAGATAGTACTGTAAAGATTAGCTAGAATACTTAGAAGAGTCCTGGAGACCCAAGGAAACTTACAGTTGCCCAGATTTCAATTAAAAAGAGTATGAAAATCCCACAAGGAATAAAATGATAATTAGAATAACTGAAAATGTCATTCAGTATGATTGTTATACTGAAGTATAATTTTCCAAACAAAAAACTCTCAACTTTCGAAGATTAAAAGTCTTAAAAGTTGATAAAACAGTAAAATTAATCAAAACTTTTAGATCCTTCAAAAACAAGTTTCAACAAATTTCCTAGATTTTCATGCAATTTCATATTAAAATGAATCTTAATATTTAAAAAAGAAAAAAAAATTTAGGTCCTTTCACAGACTTTTAAAAATGTCAAACTACCTAGATTATTTCTCCTAATTAGTTCATCAAAGACAACTGTATTTTGTAGAATTTAAATTTTGTTTCCAATGGAAAATTTACAACATCCTTATCTGATAGTTCATCATTTCTTAGATTACAATGAAAAATATCCCCCCTCCAAATAAGTGTCAACAGATCTATTTTTGTGTTAGGTTTTTCACACTGCCTTTAATATTTCATTTTAATTTTTCAATCTACCTTTAATTCAAATTTCACTCTGCCTTTAATATTATTCAATTTTAAACAAAATCAACAATGCTAATACAATACAAAAATTCTTTACACTCTAAATACTTGGACATAATATTTGTTTTAAAAAAAACATTTTGAGACCCAACAAAGTCAGTCAAACATTTTTATCATGAATGACTGAAATTACTGCAAAAAAAAAAAAAAAAAAAAAAAAAAAAAAAAAAAAAAAAATCAATAATAATCTATAAGACTGCACAAATTCTTAAATATAAAAAGTTGCAAATGATAATATTGTTTTAGGATTTGAAATGTTATCCCATCATCCCAAGGAAAAAACAAATATCTTGCCCAGGACACTCCCCAAGACAAAAGTTGTTGTTTTGCTTTTTGTTTAACTCTCAAGACATCAACAGAGCCTACTTCACATGCTGTTACTATAAATAGTAACAGATGTTTTCTTGTTACCTATAATTACTATGACTGGCAGTAGACTTGAAATTTTTCCAACTGTACTAGTTCCTTCTCTAATTCCCAAAAAGTTTCCTTAATGATGTTATGCTGGTTAAACAAGACTACTTCATCAAACTTGAATCATCCTACAAACCCCCAAGTCTGTGGAAAACATGAAGCATCATGAGAAATTAGATGATTTAATCAAAATATAGTTAAGTTTTATAGTAGTACACATTTTTTTTATTTCTAGAAGGTGGAAAAGGAAGAATAAACATGACCAAAAATTTCTTAATCCAACTCTTCAGTGATAAGACAAACAAGTCGACAATGAAGTTTTCATAGTAGGTTAGTTTCTTGAATGGTAGCAACAGGAAAACATATTGCATTACTTGAAATTAAATAACCAAGATATTTTAAAATCATCAGATAAGCTTCTTGTAATCTTTGGAATTTGATTGGTTGCTTGTGTTTTACAGCATATCAACCTTGTAGGTTATTTAATGCCAAATCATATATATATGAGTTGTAAATGAATAGTTTGTAGGTAAAAACTTTTAAAGAAGCTAGAAAAAAAATTCTCAAGCTAGAATTCATTTCTTTAAATGATTTCAATTATTGCTGTCTAACACTTATTTTATTTGCACACAGTTAAATGGTTTCAAGTATTGCTATGTAATACTAATAATTCAATTCAACATTTGTTTGCACACAGTTGATTAGTTTCAAGCCTAAATGATTAAGTATTTCTATTTGGCTTATAGATGCAACCCTAACAGGTATTATCATTCTAGATCAGAGTGAACCTGAGAGTAATGACAATAAAGGGGGCACTTCACATTTCCCAAAGCTCCAGTATTGAAGCCTCACTATCAGATAGTTAATATTAAGGTCATTGATGGGGGAGGGAATCTTAGCCTTGAGCAGAGATGCAGTCAGCATATTCTACAGCAACCCCAGTCAACTGGGCTGAATGAAAATTTGAGAGAATTTTTTGCATAAGAGTTTGAATAAAGATAAGAATAATTTTCATGTTGATGCACATAAACCAAACAGGACGCTTAACTGTCATAGAAATACTTAAAAGGTTATAGAAAGAATTCAAAATATATATTCTTTTAAGTAAATGAATATTGAAACAACCAGAAATTAATTTACTAATGAAAATGAATGCTTCTCTTTATCAGACCAATAACCATAAACCTTATTATTTTCCTACAGTTTCCAAATTGGACTTTGACGGTTGTCTGGAAAAAAAAATCATTTATTTTCATTATCACCTTAATTTCAGATTCGTGGGTTGTTTTAAGAAAAAAATTTACATCAAGTAAGTTTACTAAAATGATTGCAGAGGAGCATAAAGCCTGAGTGTTATTAATCTCACTATCTTTCCACCCCCGCTCTCCATCCTGTTGGCAGGGCTTAGAATACATTGAAAGGTAAGAACGCCCAAAAAGGTATGTCCTAGGTATGACATTAAACTGTATCTGGTGGTAGGGCTCCAGTTTGAGAGCTCTGTGGAGTCACCCCTTCATTACCATTACTCCTCGGTATACTCTGACCTGGAGTGGTCCTATTTACCAACCCCTCCACTCGGACAGGATATGACACAAGGTCAATTTTTTAAGCGGAGTTTAACAGGTTGGAATTCAGAGTTTTCCTTCTAGACTAGTTGCCTCACCAAGGCTGAAGAACCCAGTCTGTCCTACTATTTACCCATAGCTGAAGGGAGAATAATTGGATTCATACCTTTCCCAAAGGTATTAGTGCTATGTGAAATGCAATCAGCGTAGTCCAGGATTTGAACTCGTGTCGCCATATCCATTTCCTATGACAATAACCATTACACCACGGGCACCTCCTTCTGACCTGGAGTGGTCGTACCTGTTAGGATGCGCTGTTTGCAAATTATATCTATTAGGTTTGGCTCAGTTTCTTTGTGGGTATATATGAGTACCTGATATATATTTGTCTGCAAAATAACTCTTCAAAAACAACTATACAAAAAAAATGTAAATTTAAATGTATACAATTCCCTAACCTCTCGGCATAGAATAACAGACTGACATGCCATTAAAATTAATCAATATCTTTCGTTTAGTTTAATCATGGCTTTGTCGGTTGGTTGGGTTTTAGGGCATATCAACCTCTTATAGGTTATTTCATGCCAAATCTTAATGGTTTGGTGTGTTAGATGATAATTCAAGGAATAAAAGTGAGTGACTTATAAAAATATAAAAGAAATAAATTAAAAATAGTCATAGAAAAAAAAAAAACAAAGACAAAGTAGGTCTTTCTACATGAGAGCTTTTTGATCAACTTAAAACAACGTTCAATATTTTTACTTCTCTCCAAAAGCAACAAACTTCTGGCTATAAAGTCAAATAGAAAAAGTCATAATTTATGATGAAAACTACAAAACTACTGTCAAAAAACATAAGTGTCCATCTTAAAGCCATAAGGAATGAGCCTGTGTCATTTTGGCTTGTGTTACTTTTGGCTTGTGAAGGTGAGTGCTGTTCATTGATGTTCTATAGTAACTGGGCAAAAACTAAGAGTAAAGCTCATCAACAAGCACTCTGCAACACAAGACAACATAATGATCTTGCATCTTCTTTGTAAGACATCTTTATGTTGTTACTCGACCCAGAGATCAAAAAGATACAACAGATATATTAGTCACAAAAAGCACTAGTTTAGTTGATGTTACAAATTTTTTCTTCTTTTGGACCAGTCCCAAAAGGAATGCATCATGTGATTTTACCCAGTCAATAAAGGAATGGAGACACCCTTTCATTAATAAGCCATTGCCCAACTCACCCTATCAGGACAGGAAGAGAGTCACTAAAGTCCCAACTATTCAATTGCCTAAATTTTAGCTCTCTTGAATCCCACATGACTCATGTTTTTTCAGGTTTTTATTTGCTAGGTTTATAACCTTTGACCTGTCCCTTGTCAATTACACCTCCAGAAATATTGGATTTATTTGAGTGCTACAATTGGTGTGTGTGTGTGGAGGGTCATTATATCACAATACTCTACAAACAAGAGTTCATCCAGAATAGATAATAAAGAAGATTTGAGGATGTTTTACATTTCTTAAGATAGTTGAAATTGTTTTTTTTCAAGATGTTAGTGAAAAAAAAGTTACAGAAAAAAATATATATGATTAAAATTTAATGCCAAAGGCCTGTTAAATCAGTAAAATATACAGTGCTCAAAAAATTAAAAAGCAAAGCAATATCACAATATTTTCAACTCTATAATAGATTAGAAAGATAAAACTTGACAGCTCTGAGTACAGATATTTATTCATTTGAATTCAACAGATTTCAGATGGGTTAATACTCAGTCATCACCTGGGAATTAGCAACATGAAAATTACTCCTGAGTTTTTATTCTGTTTTAGAGTTAAAGATATATATATATATATATATATATATATATATATAAATAAATGATCCATGGCTACTAAAGGAACCTGTGGTTATCCTTGATTTAAACAAGCTCCCTAAAAATAAAACTCATCTCCTAACCTACCAAGAGAAACTAAACAACATTCAGGAGAGTGATCCCAATCACTTACACATTTTCACAGATGGCTCCAAAAGCAACAATGGAACTGGATAGGGCACAGTTCTCCACAAAGAAACCTTGAAAAAATACCTCCCAAAAGAGGCCACCATATTTTCTGCCAAAATCTGTGCAATAAATTTGTCACTTAAACTAGTTTCAACAAGCAATAAGGAAAAGTTCATCATTCATTCAGACTTCATCTTTGTTCTACAATCTCTTAAAAACACAAAACTTGATAATCCCTTCATTGTCAAGCTTTTAAACAAACTCAGTTTGATGAACCATAGCAAAAAGATGATATGTTGGATCCCAAACCATATAGGAATCCAGGGAAATGATAAAGCAGATTCATTAGCAAAGCTGCTCTCAATATGATGCCCAATAAAAAAAAAAAAAAATTTAAATAAGAAATACTTAATACTGACCTCAAACTGAAAATCAGGCTAATAATTTCAAGGAAATGGTAACAATTCTGGGAGAAAATCGCCACAACAAGCTCTTTCAAGTACAGCCCATTTTAAATGAAAGGAAGTTGGATCCTAAATAATACCAAAAGAGAAGAAACCACTCTTGCCCGGCTATGCATTGGACATACTAAATTAACTCACTCCTTCATTCTAAAAGATCAGCCTCCCCTTAAATATTCATGTGGAAACCAGTACACTATAAAATACATCTTGATTGAATGCACAAAACTAATTAACAATCGACAAAGGTTTTATAATATTGAAAACAAAGAAACTATTTAGAAAAATAGAACCAAAGCAGATATAGCACTTTCTGAAAAGAATCAGCCTCCTATCAAAAATGTAGATATGTATTTTCCATACTCGCAATCACTTAAATGTTTGATTTGGTTTGGTTTCTTTGTTTAATGGCATATCAACCTTTGTAGGTTATTTAATGCCAAAGCCATCCTTCTAGAAGAATGGTAGGGGGACTATTTAACCCATTGCTGTGAAGATAAGGGGGTTCATACTTTTCCCAAGGGTATTTGTCCGAAAGGGAATAGTGCAACCGGAGTTTGAATTCGCTTACTACAATTCTGCAGTCACACTGAATAGAAGTACGGCTGTTAGCTAAAATAGTTCCAAGTATTACTGTGTGTGCAAACAAGTGAGCTCTGGTTTATCTAAAAATGTTAAACTACAAATTATGCACTTACAATATATATATATATATATATATATATATATATACACACACACTTTCTTTAAAGAAAAAAAACCAAAGACCGGTTATTTTAGGATTATAAATTTATTTCCATCCTGTTTTGCGTTTCTGATGTAAACCAAAAACACGAAGAAAAATATAACAGGACTTCTTCAGATCTTCTGGATAAAATAAAACAGAATAGACACGGGGGCGGGTGAAGAGTTACCTCCTCGTTTTATTAAACTTCCATTTTTTTATTTATTTATTTTATTTATTTTCCTACTTTTACCGTCGGTTGGAATTCTGGTAATTTATTTATTTTATATTTTTGTTAAGTTCAATAATTAACTTTTATGTGTTATGTTTATATAATAAATTTTTGTAAGGGAAATATTAATACTTATATTAATTTCAAGTCTATTTCCTCAGTTACTTATTTTTTTTTATGTATGTATATTGGATACGTTTTTTTTTTCCTTGTTTCACAATTTATTTCTATGTTTTTTTTTTTAAATTAGTCTATAGTTTAAATCTAGCCTTATGTCTACATCTTGCTATTAATTCACATCTCTTATTTAATAACTTTTCAGGCATTGGATACTTCATTATTTGTATTTTCTCTTCTAAGCACAAGTTGCATCTACCGGCAAAACTTTTTGGAGTATTTGATTTCTTTAAAGAAAGTATTGCTCTGTAAAATTAATTACATTGAGCTCTCTACCAGGAAAATTTAAATGTTCAGCTCTTGAATGATTTTCTTGTCCTGAAGGAATTACTCCCAACTCTGGTTTAACTGGACCAAATAATACTATATATATATACACACACACGAGTTGGTATCAAAGGTTATTCTAAGTCACTAGACATCAAACAACAAAAATATCCAGTTTTAAAGATTAGAAATTTAATTCATTCAGTAATTGTATAATATTACAACAAATTAAATATTAGACAAGTTTTAGGCATTTTTCAAGCAGATTTAATACACACACACACACACACATTGAGGTTTTACACTTCACTCTAATGTTTTGTATGTTTAACCCTTCTTCTATCCAACTGATGAAAAATCTGCTACTTTTGTTTTAATTGAAATCAAAATGTAGATGCAGTTTCCTTTACAATCAAAAAATAATATTCAAAAATGTGAAAAACTTTCATAATATTTCTCTTTAACTCAATAAATTTTAGTCAATAGGAAAAAATTTATCTTTTTCTTTTAAAAAGAACTTTGTTTTTGCTAATTCTCATCATATGGATTTGACCATTAAGAGAACTTGGAATGGGCTGACTGCATCCACAGATAAAAAGTGGCCTTGGGTATAACACTAAATTGATGATGAGGTTCAAGTTCTGGAGCTTGGGGGAGTGTAGCATTACTCCCAAGTCCACTTTGACACTAGATCCATTATAAAATTATTTCTATCTAATAGCACAGTGTGCAAAAATTATGACGTTCCAGTTCTAGAGCTCTAGGGAATGTGCCATTACTCCTAAGTCCACTCTGACACTGGATCCATTTTAAAATTATTTGTATTTAACACGACTGTGTGCAAAACTGATGATGAGGTTCCAATTCCAGAGCTCGGGACGGGGGTGCCTTTACTCCCAAGTCTAATCTGACACAGGATCCATCATAAAATTATTTCTATTTAATAGAACTGTGTGCAAAAAAACTATTTAGAAACTATTACATAAAAATGTTAATATGAAAATCTAATCAATATGATTTCCTAATTTCTAGGCATAAAATAATCCTAGACAGTTGAGCATACTGTTAAAATCAATAATCTAATGGATTTTCAATGTTCCATTGCAATTTTTTTAAATACAAATTGTCTTCCTTTTATGCAGTTATGTGGATAATTATACAATCATTTTTTTCTTTTATTGCAATGACTTTAGTTATCCATGATAAAAATAGATATCTGACTTTCACTGACATTGGGAGGTTGAAACTTTTTTTTTTTTTTTTTAAATATTATGTCCAAATATTTACAGTGTAAAGAATTTCAGTATTGGAAGAAATATATTAAAATACATATTTACACAATGTTTCCATATTTAAAATTATTTTTCCCAAGAAAATACCATGTTATCTCTTCAAATATGAGTATATATTCTTATATTAACCAAAGCACACACACACACACATATATATATATATATATATATTATCCAAAGCCAAGTCAGCTGATGGTGTGAACGATTCTATTTTAGGATTTTTTTCTTCAATATTCATGTAATTCAAAATCCAATAGAAAGCTCAATATAAAATAATAAATTAAAATACAAAGCAAATAATTCCACATAAAAGAAAAACCTTTAAAAATCACTTATATTTGTTTGTGATAATATTTATTTCAGAAGACCCTTTATTTTTTTTTTTTTAATATTAGATCTGCTTGATGCAAATCTAATATCGAAAAAATAAAGGTCAACTGAAATAAATATTCTCACATGAGTGATTTGTAAAGGTTTTTCTTTTATATTGTGTGTGTGTATATATATATATATATATATATATATATACACACACATTTTGTTTTATATGTAGATAATGATTCATTTCTACTATCCTTCTCCTTGTTATTTTCATCTCAACATTTCCATTACTCTAAATCTTTGATATCTGTTGCATTCACTAATTTTGATTTTTCTAACATCCAGCATTCTTTATATGGTGAATTTGTAACAGTCAATTTTTATTTCATGGTCTTCCTTTGCTTCTTCACATGTTGCATGTTTTTTATGATGTAGCAAAAATATGATGAGACTATCATCTTTGAATCTTACAAAGACGGTTGGCCTTGATGTTGTTGAACATTTTCTCATATTTGCTTTGACGAGCAACAATAGCAATTGTATAGACTCAACTTACACATGTCAATATAGATCGGTTGTCAATTAAACATCTTTTGCAAACAGAACGTCAATATTTCCGTCAGTCTTATCAGGATACTGAATTTTACTAGGGATCGGTCAGATTTTGGTTGACATGAAGTAACAGTGGATCAGCTGCCTATATTCAGCTATATTAATATCCGGAAAGAGTTTGCCACTCCTCTATAGTCTAATGTTTAATAAAGAGCTCCCAAATATTTTGGGGACGGGGGGGGTAATATTTAAAAAAAATTTCTTTTTTTTTTTCAAAAAAATGTTCCTCATCAGTAAAGAGAGGCTTTTGTTGAAAGTGGGTTCTCTAACAATAATTAAGAAGAACCCATGTTGCTTCAAGATATACAGAATCATACAGAATTGCAATTTCCAAACTTCAAAAGAAAAATTGTCTTATTAAAATTATCGTTCACATTTAACTAACATTACTAATTAGGTTTATAGTTAATTTCATTTGAAGATGTAAAACAATCCCATACTATTGTTGCTGGAACAATTAAGACAAAAAACAATAAAAATGTTTAAATAGATAAATCTGAAGTATTACACTCTTAAAATATATTTCTTTACAGGCCCCGTTAAATTTTTCACAGAACAATATTAAATTAATTTCATTTGTTACATGGATTCACCTTTTTTTTATTAACAATGTATGTGTTCTGTGGAAATTTTTGTGTGATCCTACATAGACAGGGATTTCAATAAGTTATTAATTGTTCAAAGATTTCTGACATTTTAAAGATTAACTCCTACTTTTGTTTGCAGTATTTCCAAATCTTCAATTAAGTTTACCAAGTGATTTAAATACTCTATCCATTACAAACTTTGTATTACCTTTCTTTAGTGACAGTAAGATTATATTATTTATCACTCTGGCGAGTTTTTGGATGATTTGACAAGCCTGACTTTCCCTCGTGTTTGTCAAGCTTTTCATTCAAGCTTTTTTTCTTGTAGATTATCTTTGTGGCAGTTCTTTTGATTAAAGCTATTACATCTCAGAAATTGACAGTAATTGGATGGGTGCAACAGTTAAAACATTTTGATTAAAAACAAAAGATGAGAATACAAGTCTAATAAGGTCAACAACACCTCATCTTAAAAATTGAGACAGAAACTGGAAATTTATATTTCAATAAAAACTATTTTAATGAAAGATTAGTGAAAAATTTTTCAAACAATATTAAAAAGATACGTTGTTTTTTAAAAGGACTTTTCAATAATGATTTACATGATTGGGGCAATTAACTAATTATAAGAAAAGCTTCCTACACACTGAGATTTGGAAAGCATCGTCTTTTACAGAGTACAAACAATTTCTAAGTTAATGACAATAATGAATATGCACAGGTCTAAATATACAATAATGTCAATTGATTGAAAATGTTTTTTGTTTGTTTGTTTGCTACTCCATTTTGTTGCCTGGGTGTACAATTTCAAAATGATTATTAATGCTGACAAAAGTTGTAAACAATGTCAATTCATAATTTGAGACATAGCAAAAACTAAACAACTTGCCAATCTTTTTTCTACATTATTATCAGCTTTTTCTCAAAAGAAAAAGTATATTTATCAAATGTTTCTATTTTACTTAATACAATATTAATGTGAGAAAAAATACATATATAGAAACCTCAATTAGCCCCCAACCTAATAAGAAGAATAATAATAAGATCATTTATTAAATACAAATATTTTTCCATCTTTCTTTGTCAATAAACTTCATTCAGTAATAAATATTAAATCACATTAATTATACATTATACAGTGAAAATTTCAAATCAAAATTCGGCTACTAATCCTGGCAGATTTATTCATCCACTGTCGTATCATCATCTAACATAAAAATTAACGAGAGGTTACAAGAAAATACTAAATTGCCGTGAATATCTTACTTACAATATGCATTTTTTATGAGCATTGTCACAGAGTAAAATGGGTTAATCATTTAAATTCAATCAATTTTAATTTGATAGAAACAAAAATCAATTAAATTAATAGGCTGTTATTATGATATCAGCCAACTGTAATAAAATCAAGAGAAATAGACAATAGTCATAAATTGTCAAGTACTCTCAGGTATATGAAAAATATAGTGGATAAAATGTCTAACAGAATAGAATGAATATAACACAAAAACTAAAATTTGACAGAGTAATTATTTATTTGACAATCTTTCACTCATTAACAAACTTCATCAGATAACGATTGGTAAAACATTTTAATTTTTGCAAAAAATACAAGAAAAGCTACATTATGCAGTTGTCATGGCAACATAATTAGGAATGCCTATCATTACAAATCTTTAAAAATGTGGGAATGAAAATGTTCAAAGACCATTATCTCAACTATGAAATTAGATTTGAAGATATAAATGTTGCATGTGAAGAAAAATCTTGTCAATAATAAATTCTACTTAAATAGTAGATTATAACAAATGTTAGTATGCTAACCTTTACCAAATCAAGTGGCATTTTGTTTTAATTTAATTTTGCAAGAAGAGACGTTAAACCATCCCAGTTATCGTTTGTTAGATACCGTGAAATAACAGATTCATTTAGTTATTGTCATCGTTTCTTATAGTTATCAAATAATATTTGAGTTCTTTAAAAATATAATCAAGTTCAAATTGATGTGTGACAAGTATATCTAAATTATTATTATTAATAGTGGTCTTTTCTGTTCTTATAATCACTTCTTTAGGGATTCAAAAATCTCACCAACATTTTTATAAATCTTACAGAAATAAAATAAATTCATGACTGATGTAGTTGTCTGATTTATTACTGTTTTAAATATGCTTGGGGACAATTTGAATGCAAAAGGTTTTTTTTTTAATGATATTTTTATGTGTGACAGAGCCTGGTATCGGGTAAGAGTGGCTGCATGTCGGTAGGCAGTGAGTGCAGAGCAAGTGAAAAAATTGAACCAGAAGTAGCAAACTTTTTAGACATGAAAGGGAAAAAATTTACATCCCAAGTAATCAGCACTGAATTATCTGATTTTCAGATTTAAAGATTGGCTAGCATCAGATACAAAAGATACAAGAAGTGATATTCCTTCATGAATGGCCTTTTGATTGGTCCAGGTGTGAGAGTGATTTCTGTCGAGTAGCAGTGAATATTGTCAGAAATTATTTATTGTTTGATCACTTCTTCAGGCAGGGGGAGCATAAAAAGAAAACACTGTCCACATCACAATCACCAAAATTAAGTACTGCTGAGAGAAAATTTTTGTAAAATGGACTTTTTCTTTTTATTGAAGAAATAGACAATAAACCTTATTGTTAAGTTACTCAGCAGATTTCATCTTTCATGTTGTTTCAGTTCCAATTCTACCAGGTAAAGGATTTTGGAAATGGACTCTTTTTCCTTTTATAGAAGAAATAACTTTATCGTTAAGTTACTCAGCTGATTTCATTGTTCCTTTCAAAATGTTTCAGTTCCAATTCAACCATCTAAAGGACTTTGGAAATTTGCCATCATACCAAGACTTCAGAGTATTGGTTACTCTAACACAGACCGCTAGTAAAATAAATAACATATATAAATTCTTGTGTCCATCGAGTGATTGCATTTCCAATAATAAAAAACATGTAATTATTATATTGGTCACGCACCCACCACCTTCACTCATAGACTAACATGCTACTTAGCAAATCTTAGCAATGTTCATTCACATATAAATCAATATATCATAGAAGACCATAACACTCCAACTAATATTGAACAGTCATTATTTGATAGCAAAAAAATATATAAGATTAATAGCAAAAGAGACTTATAATACAAAAAGCCAGGGTTTTTTTTACGCAGACCACCACATTAAAGAAAATATTTTTCAACCTAGAAGAAGGGCAAGGGATAAAGTCTATCCAATGCATATGCTGTTGGATTGTTTGGTGGGGGAGGATCTCCTGTAGGTATTGACCGTCTACAAATCATCAGCAAATATTTATAGACTTTCCCATTTGTAAAATAGCCAGTCAGATGACTAAAGTAGATGCAATAAATTAGCCAATAAGAGACGACTAAGTCATATATAAACAATGGCAAATTAACAGAGTCTAGACTTATTGCAGCCTTGTTACTTTGAAAGAGTATTGCTCAACTAAAAACAAGATGGCTACCCAAATTCTGACAGGTTATGGGACCAGAGCAGCAAAACTTTTTTTTGATGGCGATGAATCCAATTATGAGTCATGGGAAGCGAAGTACCTTGGATATCTTAGACTTCAACATTTACATCAATACTGTCACCAACAGCCCAGAGTGATGATACTGACTTTCGAGAAAAGAACGCAACTGTCTTTACTGGACTCAGCCAGTATTTGGAAGATAAAAGTCTGTTATGAGTGATAAGAGATGCACAAAACAATGGAAGAAAAGCCTTAAAAATTTTAAGGGAACATTATTTGTCAAAAGAAAAGCCGAAAGTTATTTTTCTCTATACAGAGCTAACATCTTTGAGAAGATTGGAATCAGAGTCTATTACAGACTATATAATAAGGACAGAGAAAATTTCTTATGGTCTGTAGGAAGCTTGGAAAGTTATAAGCAATGGACTTCTCAAGGAGTTACTTCCGAATTTTAAACCTTTTACAACGGTTATAACCCAGAAGAAGAAAACCTTGACTTTTTTCTGAATTTAAAGTATGTTTAAGAAGTTATGAAGAAACAGGGCATATGTGTTACCCACCGCAGATGAATCTAACAATATATTACAAATGAAGACCACATTTAAAAAGATTCAGCCAAGAAATAAACTTGGGGTAAAGTACTCATTCTTGCTATGATTATAAATCAACAAATTATAATTACAACAATTACCAGAAACCTCAGCATAGTAAAGAGAACAAGAAAATTTTCCCCCCAGGGAAGACAAATATTATTTACAAACACAAAGCATTTAAATGTAAAAATAGAAGACAAAGTGATTTTTATCATAATATAAGAACCTATTCTAAAGACCAAACCTATTTTTTTGCTTTAGGATATGATATTGTTTCAGACTAGACTAATTTATTAGTCAACTGTGGGGATACCAATCATGTAATAACTGATGAGTTAAAATTTATTAATTCTGACCAAAATTTTGAATTAGAGGACGGGAGCCGAGTGAATAATATAGTGATGAAAAGGGGTAACGCCTGCATTTATCTACATAATAGCAAAGAACACGTGTAGGCATATCTTAAAAAATGCTTTATATGTCCCAACTTTTAAACAAAATATATTTTCAGTACAAGCAGAGACAAAAAATGATGTGCACATAAGTTTTGAGCATGACAACTACCAATTAATTTACTATAATGGAGCAGTTTTCAATGTAATACAGAGAAGACATTTGTATTATGTGAAAAATATTGTCTGCCAGAAATGCCACTTACGACTTACTTACTTGGCATAAAATCTTAGGCCACTGTAACAAATCTGATATTAAAATGTTACCCAACTTTGTAAAAAGAATAAAGATAAAACCGACACCAAATTATGCTCTTAACTGTGATATATGTATTCAAGGGAAGATGTCTAATGACAGAAATAAGACTTTGAATTGCAAGGCAACAAAAATCCTTGCACTTGTACACAGTGAAGATGGTTAATAATATGTACTTAATTTTATTGTTGACTATTCTAGCCTTACAATGTTATATTTCTTAAAACACAAGTCCGATACTTTGCTCGCTACAACGAAACATCTAGTTGACATCGCCCTTTTCGGCCATGTAAAATGTTTACAGACAAACAACAGAACGGAATTCACTTCTGAACCTTTCAATAGTTACTTGTACTTAATAGAATCAAACACGAGAGGTCAGCTCCTTATTCTCCGCATCAAAATGGGACTACTGAACAGTCATGGCAAACTTTATTTTCTATGGCAAGGTGTCTCCTTACTGAGTCAAAATTGCCCAAAAACTCATGGATTTACACATTGATGACTTCAGCGTATATTGGAAATCACTGTTATAATAAAAACACAAGGAAAACCCATATGAAAGTTTTACCAGTTCAAAACCAAACTTAAATACGATGGATAGTTTGGGCACAACTTGTTTTAGTTATGTACAAAATAAAACAAAATTGGATCCTCGTTGTGAAAAAGGTATCTTTGTAGGCTATGATAGTCCAGCTTACTTGATTTACTTTCCGGAAACAATGGCTAATAAAAGAGTTAGGTGTGTGAAATTTACTGACTCTTATGATAATAGCTCACTTTTGAAACCAGATAAAAATACCAAATATCCAGAATAATTAATCACACATAACGTAGAACCAAAAGACAACCTTATCACCAAAGAGGAGGGGTCAAATAACCCGTTACCCCACCAGACAGAGAAAAAGACCAGATATTTTTGTAGTAGAAAACGTTCAATATGGCAGTGTTGATTACTGTTGTACTCAGCGTATGATTCCTGCTAATTACTCTGAAGTTGTAAATTCTTCAGATTCAAAAAGATGGATTTTAGCACTGAGGAAAGAATTTGATTCCTTAGTAGAAAATAATACTTTTGAATGGCAGAAAGCACTGAAAAATAAAACTATTATCGGTAGTAGGTGTTTTTTTTACTATAAAAAGTAAAAGTGACAGAGGTCATGAGTATAAGGCTCATTTTATAGCTAAAGGTCACTCACAAAAATATGGTAAGGATTATAGAGAAACTTTCACCCCAACAACAAATATGGCTTCCATAAGATTACTACTGCAAATAGCAGTCCAGTATGACTTGATAATTCATCATATGGATGTTAAGAGTGCATATTTAAATGCCCCCTTAGTCTATGAAATATGTTGAGTCACCAGAAGGCTTTAAAAAAGGTAAGAATGGGAATTATGTTTGGAAGCTTAAAAAATCCTTATATGGATTAAAACAGAGCAGCCGAACTCAGAATAAAACATTCCATACTTATCTAACTACGTGAAATTTCGTCCAATCACCTGTTGATCCCTACATATATGTTCAAAATGTCCGCAATCAAATATCCATCATTTTATTGTAGTTGATGATATATTAATTGCTTCAAAAACTGAGGCACACCTTAGGCAAATTAAGACAAGACTGAACTCAAGATTCAAAATGACTGATCTTGGGAAATTATCCTGGTTCTTAAGACACAATTTGAATGCAAAAATAATACTATTAAAATGAATCAATCTAGATATATTGAAAAGATATTATCAAAGTTCAGCATGGCAGATTGCAAACCACGCTCAAATCCATGTGAAATGGATATAATGAAAACAAGTGATGAAGTCGATTTAATAGATAGCAAACCTTATCGGAAAATTATTGGCAGGGTTAGGGTTATATAAGGGTTGCACCAAGACCAGATATTTGTTATACAGTTACAAGGTCGTCTCAAGACCTAGCAAAACCAAATTCTTTCCATTTAACAAAGGCAAAACACATCTTATGTTATTTAAAAGTCACTAATATTTAAGAAATCACAAAAACTCTTGAAATTGAAAGGGTTTTGTGAATCGATTTGGGTTAATTTAGATGACAGAAAAAGCGTGAGTGGATTTTGCTTTAAATTGGCAGAAAATAACGTAATGATTTCATGGAAATCTAAAAAGCAGAATTCAGTCACTTTGTCAACATGCAAAGTGGAATTTATAGCTATATCATTAGCAAACCAAGGAGCCTTGTTTCTTTAGAGCACTATTGAGAACTATGATGGAACTTAAGTTGCTTAAGAATCCAACAACTATTTATTGTGATAATCAGTCCAGTATTGTTTAGGAAAAAAACCCAGTCATTCATCAAAGATCGAAACATTGATATGAAATTTCACTTCATACATGATGAAATAAATAAAGGGTCAATTCTTTTAGAATACATTGAAACAGAAAAAAATGTAGCCGATATGTTCACAAAGCCAATGATAGGAATAAAATTAAACACTTTCAAAAAGATTACAGTAGGTCATTGATTCTTAACATAATAAATTAGGTATTATTAGCCCAGTCGACTGGAGCAGAATACATCGACTGCATCTCAACAGAGGGGTAAAACTACCCTAAAAGATAAAATAAACCAGCCAACTAATCGTAACAACAACAAAAAAAAAAATCACATATCGTGTTTTTGTGTCAATTAAACAAAATAGTATTGATACTAATAATTAAAAAAAAAAATTAATTCACATTTTTTATTTTAATATGTATTTCTTTTAAAGGTAGAAAACTCCATCTTAATCCCCCAAACAGACTGTTTTGGTGGGGGATCTCCGATAGGTATGAGCCATCAACAAATTATCAGCAAATATTTATAGACTAGTAGAATAGCCAATCAGAGACAACTAAAGTAGAAGCAGTAAATTAGCAAATAAGAACCAACTAAGTCATATATAAACAGTGGCAAATTAACAGAGTCTAGACTTATTGCAGATAGAGCATCTTGTATGGTTCAATTAAAAACCAGATGGCTACCTGAATTCCAATATATACAGTATAATATTTTTCAACGAAGGAGAGAGGCAAGGGTAAAATCTATCCAATAGAGAGGCAACGCATAAAGTCTATCCAATGTATACACAATATCATAGTTTTCAACCGAGGAGAGAGGCAAGCGGTAAAGTCTATCCAATGCATATGCAATATCATAGTTTTCAACCGAGGAGAGAGGCAAGGGATAAAGTCTATCCAATGCATATGCAATATCTCACCCTCTAAATGAAATTGAAAATAACTGTTAGGGCTTATATGACTTCAAACATTAAACCTCTCACTACAGTTTAATTCTTTCATGCAGACCATCACCAGCACCTGATAAAAATGTCCATTTAAAAATTTACACCATTCCTTGAGAAAAGCACAATTTTCTAGATTTCAGACTCAATAGACCAATGCTTACAATTTTGATAATGACCAACAATGGTTAAAAATATCTCAAGTCCAAACTAAAAATGTTTTTAAACAGCCTCTATCCATGTTTTTGACAAATTACTTAACAGCAAGAAAGACTCCAGAAAAAAACCTGAATAAACACACTTTGTTAGATTTAATGAAAAATTTCAAGAACATTATGTGCAGCCAAATGCAAATTTAAATATGCCCAATTATCTTTTAAATCTTATAACTTTTTTTTGTCTTCTCATCCCTGTTATCATCATCTCTCATCTAAGTTAAAAATCAGTGTTCTTGCCTTCAAGTGCTTTACCAATAGAAAACATTTACAGTGTTGACTTACCGGAAGTGATTGAGGCCAGTTTTTCCCAAAAATGATAGCACATAAGAACCAGGTTTACTTTGACTTTCGCGGATCAAGTAACATCCAACCACCCCAGCTTTGCGTAATCGTTCTTCAGCAGTGCGTCTGTCCAGGCTGCCATGATACCATCTGAAATAGAAAAATATACACAGCTATTACTCGATTCCAATATTCTCACAGCAACATTTGAAAAATACATGTTGAAATCTTTAATCATTTATACTTATAAGTTTATTCACATTTTACAAAAATAAAAATTTCAACTCAAAATAAGAAAAAATACTTCTTACAAATAAATAAATAGCTGTAGTTTAATTAGAATGTTTACAAATAATAAAAATGGAAGAGATAACCACTACAAGTAAACTGGGCTCTTTTAAGAAACTAGGGTGAAAAAAATTGAGTCAAAAAAAGCAAATTGTCAATGATATAGGGGTCTCCAATAAAATGTCTTAATATAAAAAATATTCTATCACTTTCTGTGAACCCTTATGTAAAGAATAAGCGTTCTAGTTGCTTCTTTCCTACATTTACGTGTTAAATGAAACCCTGGTTCTACTTCACAGTAGATATATCAGTCTGAGAGACACACACAAAGTATCAAGTCTACCAACTATTTTGATATATTCTCTATAAAACTTTTACAATCTTACTAACACTACAAGCTAGTATTCTAAAAGCTGTCAAAAGTTACCTATTCTTATATAGATTAAACGAAATACTTTATATTATGAGTTACAGTTACCCACAAAATGTAAATGAAATTATTATTAACTGAAAAAAATTTATGGCAGTAGAAAACTATTTTTCTTTGACATTTCAGCCTCTCAAAAATTAATTAAAAAATTCTCACTATTATAAGCAAAGATGTAATTCAGTCAAATCCTTTTAGATAATATTCTATATTAATAATTTCAAACTTTTAAAACATAAAAGTTCACCCAAGCATTATAAAAAGAAAAAAGACAAAATGAAATTGTTTTCAGGTTTTGGAGTAGATAATATCTGATTTTGAATGTTTATTTTTAACTTATTTTCCACTTCATCATTTGAGGAAAAGAGAAAAATTTCAGTTCAGTTTGCTTTTAAAAGACAAAATTGATTTGCTTTGGCTTCTTTGTTTAATGGCATATCAACTTTTGTGGGTTATCTAATGCCAAAGTAATCTTTGTAGAAGAACAGTAACCCATTAAAGCTGGAGGGGGGGATAAGAGGGTTCCGACAAAATTGATCAATAGAATATATTTATTGGTGATGTTAATCAACTGAGTATTTTTTTTTAGAAAATATTTTAATACCTATAACTGGAAATGTCACCTTTTGTTATAAAAGAAAGAAAATGGATGATATTTTCCCAGAAATATACAAACACTACCCATTCATACCAACCAATTCTGTAAATATTATATCTGGTTTTATTTTCTCCTTCATCCAAAATCAGAGTATCCAAGATGGAATCATTTTAGTGTATAAAAAAAGTTAATTATAAAAGCAATCAAAAGCTACAAAAATGAATAATAAATTTAGCAATTAACTTCAGCATATAAGCCCTTATAATTCATGTTATTTTATGTGACTGAATTTTAATATAAATCACAAAAATTTTAAACACAACAAATGAGATGGATTCAGTGGGTTTACAGCAACTCAACAATGAATTTTAGAATCAACATACACACAATTTTGGTAGACAATAACATAACTAATTTATGGTATGAGGTTAATTTTGGAGGTACTAGACTGCTAGTTTGTTTACAATTCAAATTTTAAACCAAACTGCTGTAGTTTATAAGATGATACTTTAAACATCAAAGTCATAAGTCCACTGTTATAACCACTGAACCAAACCTACACACTCATTTTTTTCTGTTTATACATCCAATAAGAAGCATTTCAAAATGCTTTATAGTCTGTAATTATTGAACAGAATAAATTGATTATTTAAATTGATTTTAATAAGGACCATTAATAAAGATTGGAAGAAATACCCCAAATCCAGATAGAGTAGTAATTTACTAAGTTCACTTCGGCACAAGACCAGATGTATAGAACACTCAGTGAGAATCAAATCCACTAGTAACGATTTACAAGCCTCGCTCACCATATTCAGAGTAGATATTTGGAACCAAAGTACATGTTGCCAACTTTAAGACCATTTATCTTGTACTAGTGTCATAAAAGAAATATCACTAGAAAACATTGAACAATGCTTCCATGGCTGTTTCAACCAGAATTCCCAAAAGAATTTCACATGGAATTATTGGTTGACAGAATAAAATTAACAGGACTAGAGGAAAAAAAGAATGAAATTTAGAGAATCTGAGCAGCCCACTTGTAGATTCAGTACATTATTTAATGCAAACCAAAAGTATAAAACTTAATCCAACTATTTTTTAGGGTGAAGATATAGAAACATTCAAATAAAAAGTTCATATATCAAAAATATAGATAAAAAATTAAAAAATAAATTTTTTTAAATCAATAACAGAAATATCATGGATACTCATTTTGTCAAGCAATTATTTTTGGTTAACAAAAGAGAAAAGTCACTAAAATACCAAAAATTTTCTGGATAATTCAACTTTTTCAGATTTTTGGTTGTTGACTTTATTTTTTCACCTGACAAAAATAAAAAAAAGGTTCAACAGAACAAATTTTGTGTTGCCGTCATTACTATGAAATTGGTTACTAGAATCCAAGTAACAAGTTTATAAACATTTCAATATCAACAAATGGCTAATCAGAATCAACAAGGTGATTTGACAGGAACAATAATTTGCTATATGAATCAAATTTTCAAAGATAGATCTTTATCTAAAAAAAAAAAGTTCTAACATTACTTTTATATCAATAATTAAATATACACCACAAATGAATTTTACAATAAAAATACCTTTGTTTTTCCTTGCTCAATATACTAGGATATAGTTTTGTTTGTATATAATAAAACATCAGTATTACAAAACAAATTTAAATTGATACTCAAGTCTGAAGACTTTTCTATACAAGAAAAATTAGCCACATTTTCATCAGCTAAAACTTGTACTGCTTAAAAGCATTCATCGTTATCAAGACCTACTGATAGCAAAGATTCCTTTGACTTTCTCTTGCCATCCATCCCTATCAGCCATCACTCTTAGCAAATCCTCTACATAACATCTAGTGTTTGCACAGAGCTGATAAATGTAAGCTGCAGACATTTTTATATGAAGATTTCTTTTATGAAATAGCTCTAATCAATATAAAGCAATCTCAAAATTAAGATTTTAATGTCATGAAATGAAAAAAATTTTTTGACACATCTTTTATGAAAGATTTTTCAAAAAATACTCTGAAATTGTTTTTTGTTTTTCCTTAACTTAAAAATAATTACGAGGTTGATCTGCACGAGTGCTTTTATTCTTTTTATTTTAAAGATTTTAAAAGTGCATTTCAGACCAGAATGGTAGAAACTAACACCTTTTAAATGCAATTATTATAAACTGGCAAAACTTAGTGTTATAACACATACACCGTTAGACAAAAAAATAAAAGAAGTTTTCTTGGTGGTAAATAATCAAACAGAAGGCAGTCATATCGTATTTGATAAACGGTGTTGGTCAAATTCTCCACCCATTGTAATTTATTAACTATATATACACACATACTAGAATATCCCATTTTAATACAACACAAGAAACACTTGGTGAGAATACATGAAACAGTCAACAAAAAGAGAGAACATTTAGAAAAGAAAAGTCTATGACTCCTCATTCCATTTAACCATCTCTTCAAAATGACAAGATTATTTACATATAGACTGGCACTTCAGCCAAGGATCAAAGTGTTGTACCTGTGTTCTTTGCCAAACATCAAATTGTCACCACTTCTTGGAATTCAAACTAATTATCCTCCTCCTCAGGATATAAATAAAATTATAAAATATGAAATTTATTTAAAAACTTATAAAATATATTTACACTGCTTCAAATTGACAAAATTTGGACCAAACATTAATAATAATATAACAGAAATCAAATATACATTGAAATATGATTTATCAGAAGTGTTGTATAAATATCAATCTTTGACTCAAATTCTGTCAGTTTTGAAGCTTTTCACAATGTATTAAAAACCTGGTCTCGCTATTGTGTAATGAAAAACACTGTTGTTATGGTAACACAAGCCATATTCACTTTTGAATGATGTCTTAACAATGAAATTTCTCATCATTTACAAGCGAGAACAAGTAGCATGACTTTGTATACTGCATTATGTTTTATATTTTGATATACAAGTAAATCCTATATCCAACTATATCCAACATTTTCAATAAAATTTTTGTTTGAATCTGCAAATATTACTCAAAAATATCATTTTTATTAATTAGTTAATTTTTGATAAGTTGCAGAAGACTAAAGACATTTATTTAATGTAATTTAATGCAAATAATTAGCAAATTGTTAACCAAAACAAATTATTTTCTTTATTGGATATAATAAACGTGTCACTGTTGTTAGAGATAAAAATTTAATTTAATAAGGAATATATAAAAACTGGATTAAATTTTCAAAACAAATTGAAAGAAATTTTGCAATGAATGTTCACTTTTAAAACAGAAGAAAAAAAACCATAATCATCTAAAACTGTCATCCAATTTAGTTCAGTTTAAATTTACGTCTAAAAGTTTAAAATCAGATACACAAAACACAAACATATTTCAAACAGTTCACCTGTTTAATGAAGTGTTGATTAGCATTTAAACTTAGATATATGTTTGCAATTTTGAAAGAGGAAAAACACTGATTTTAGGCATAAGAATATTTTGCTTTTTCATAACTTGACCAAGCTTACTCTTAATGGACTCTATAGCATCGACAGATTTTATCCTCCAATTATTTCTGACACATTACAAACCTCCAATAACAAACAAGTGATAGACAACAACACTTGCTTCATCTTAATTTCAGCTTAATGGGAAAATTTTAAAGTATTAGAACGACATCAATATGATAGGAGTGAAAGACTCATTACAGAGTAAAGATGCCTTTTAAAACAAAAATATTAAAGAATTTTTATAAAAAGCAATCTATGTTGATAAAAAAGAAAAATATCAAGAATAGGGAGAACACAAAGTTAGGTCAGTCCTTATAGGGAAATTACAGCTGCTCTAAGGAAACTAAATGAAAGATGACATTCATTACAGACTGATGAATAATAATATCAATCTACAAATACAATGGTGGAATTGTCGAAGGACAATAGTTGGTAGATTTATTTTGCTCAGGCTTTTTTTTTTTTTTTTTTTTTTTTTTTAATTCATTTATGAAATTTTAAAAAAACTATTGAAAATTCCCAAATCCTTAAATTATGTTTGATGACATTCTTATTCAAGCATATCAAATTTTTAAGAGATTTTCAAATGAAAATCAATGTAGAGTGATATTGCATAACAAATCTAGAATTCATCATTGTCTTAAATTAATTTAAATTTACTTCATCAAAAATAAAAACAATTAGTGAAAAAAAAGTGTATTCATAATAATATTAAAAATCTGTGTTGAAATTTTAAAGTGAAACAATTTTGAATATTGAAAGAAGTGATTTCCATGAAAAAGTAAACATTTATTGACACAAAATTACAATTTACAGATTTAATTGTGTAGCTTAAATTTTTAAAATGAGCTGTCTGTTGCCACAAACATGTACAAAAAAGTGAAAAGTTCTTTTTTTTTTTTTTTTTTTTTTTAACATTTGGCTGTTCTTTCATTGTAATACATAAACTGTTGATTTTAATTTTAAAGAGCACTAAAAACAAGCTATTTTAGTCAACTAAACACAGCAGACAATTTAAGAATTTAGGGCAAAGAAATAAAAGAAAAAATATGTATACAAGTTTGAAAGGGATAGCTTTCTTATTTTGTATTAATTAAAAAAAGGAAAATTGTTAAGTAATTATCTCAAAAGAAAAGTCAAGTCAATAGATGGAACGAAAAATAAGGCATAGATTTAAATAATAATTAAACAATCGTAAAGAGATATGTTAATTGCAGTAGAGAAGAAACATAAGGAAGAGGAAAACGATTGGAAAAAAGCCAAAAAAAAAAAAAAAATGTGAAGTTGATCAGTTTGCTTTGTTTTGTGTACAAAATACTAAAAATCGAATGTAGATTTGAAAAAATGCAATGTATGTTGCAAAAGCAGAAAACAAACATTTTAAATAAATTTGTGCATCGCTAGATATATGCTAGCAGGGTTTTAATTATTTACAACAGGATGCGATATTCAGGAAGCAAATATATTAGAGTTAATTATATATAGGAAGTTGACAAAAGTTATCTGAGGAGAGAGAGACCTGCTTATTTTCACATTGAAGGAAATTGATTAGCCTGTTTAGGAGTCTACATGGAGGGGGGGAAAAAAAGGACAATTCCATTTTCTTTGCTACAAATAATTCAAGAATGACTTTAATTCTTTTTTAGTAGAAAATATTAAATTGTTTTCATCCAGATGCGTTAAAGCATTACACTAACATACACGTGTAGGTATGTAATTGCAACACTGACATCATCAAGTGTGTACGGCTGTAGTGCACACAGTTAAAACACTCCACTCACATATATACTACTAAGCAGACGTATATTTTACACATTACATGTCCTTACTCAATTAATCCCCTAGAACACACTATATAATAAAAATTGAGACAGATTTGCTATCTGAAGAATTGGAGACAATATTTAGAGGTGCACCCAACAAATTAACACAAAATCAGAAATAAAAACTATTGATATTTTATTCCATTTTTTCTTTTTCTTTTTTCACTTTTTGCAAGCAATTAATTAACATTATTGTTGTATTTTCTTCCTTTTTTAAAATGTAGTGTGGTAGTCTATATGTCGATGTGAGGTGGTCGGCTGGAGAAGGAAACAGTGCCAGCCCAAGGACAGTGGTGAGTGGACGGACACGTAGTCGGTAGCAGAAGGAATTGAAGGGCCCATCATTAGACAAAGCGCATCTTGTATCGACATTGTTACGTTTGCTTATAACAAAAAAGGTGGTTAAATGAGCCAACTACTGGTTACTGAAACTAAGAAGGTACAGAATATATTTGCTTTGTGTTTATTACAAGTACATAAAACCGACATCCTTGACAGAGACAGATATATCGAGGCAGACTAGCTGCTCTATGTACACTCCCGTCTAAATGGAGAACTCTAATGAGAAGAACAGTGGCGGATACCTTCAATAACACACCACTGTCTCTCGGAGTGCCTAGCAAGTAATAGACTCACTGCAGGCCGTACCTGGCGAAGACTAACCACCTAAGGTGAAAATGTAGTTGTTAATAAAAGATGTCTCTATGTAGCATAAGCTACGGACACGACAGAATATTTCTACAGACCCAGGAAACCATTCACCACCTCCAACTCACTGTTTACAAACTGGTATAGATGTAGGTGTATATACGTGTGAGTAAGTATGTAACTGATGGACCGTTACTTACTCCTCTTCCGATGGGGCCGACGTCAGGGCTGTGTCCACCTGTTCTTCCGTTCTTTCAACGTCGGCGGAAAACGGATCGAAGTCTTCTTGCTGCAAGCCACTGTTGGAATTATCAACGGTGTGTTTCAACTCCGCCATTCTCCCTCATGGCACAAGTCCGCACCTACGAAAAGCAAGCGTGCTCATTGGCTGATTTCTCGACCACTCAGTCAACACGGCTGCTGCTGCTGCTGCTGCTTGTAATACTCCTGCTAAAAAGATAGAATAGTACATTAGTGACAAGAGAAAGAGAAAGAGAGAGAAACTAAAAAAAAAATTGCTAGCTTAATATTTTGTAAATACTAAAATCATAAACAGTCTGTTTTTTTTTAGTTTGATTATTACGTTTAATGCTAATGCGATGTAGATACTTACTTTAGTTAAATATAACCTTTCATTGCACTTTTAACTATTATTGTCTGTGTAAAGGACACTAGTAGAATAAGCTTGACTGTTTCCAATGATTTCATTCGACTACAGACAGATTAACCATTTACAATGTACACATATTCAACCTAGCTAATACTAGAGGTAGGTAATCATTAATGTGCCTTCCATACTATTCATATAAAGAACGGTGCTGTATAAAACATACGTCGCTATATAACTAGATTCGTAATCTTTAATGATAACAATTGTATTCTGAACATTTTCATAGGGTTAAAAAGATTAGGGAGTTTAGCGTAAGAACTATTGTTTTTTGTTGTTGTTTTTAAATTTTGTTTTTTTTGGGGGGGTTGTTTTGTTTGTTTGTTTTTTGTTTTTGTTTTTTTGTTTTTTTACACAGCAGGGAACAATTAAAAATATACAATTTTACTATTATTACAATAATTTTATTTGTAATAGTTTAATAGTTAGTTGTGTAATACACTGCTTAAGCTATGTATGGGAGACAATAATAGCCTAAATAGCTATCAGTTTCTTTTGCTACTCCCGATGAAAATTATATTGATTTATCTTAAGAAATGTTTTCAAACCATAAATCAAGAAAAAGCTTAGGCAATACTTTGAAATTTATAGATTTTTAAAAACCTGTTAATTTGATAACTAAAAATTAGATATAAAAACTTCCAAGGTTTAGTCATTAATTAATTATTAATCTGTCTTTACTTTGACGACCTGATGAAGCTTTGTTGAAAATTGCTTAAATCATCATTGCTATTATTTTGTGTCCACTTTTAAGCACTATTCACAATAAGTTAAAAAGTAATTACTTACCTGATGATATGAAATTGTACAAATATAAAACCTTTCAAAACCTTTATCCTCGTTATTGATAACAAAAAAATTCCATTTTGGGGGAGAATAATACCATTTACCTTAGGCAATCTAAGACTCATGTTTTTTTTTTTATTTTGAAAAAAAAGACTTTTTAGTCAATATAAACTTCCTAATGATGAGATGATCTATTTTTTATTCCTTGCATCAAAATAACTTAAATGTATTTTTAATATATTTTTTTTTTTAAATTTTAGTGGCAAAATCAACAAAAAGTTCAATTTGCAGTGTAACCCGGATATGATAGACCCGGATATAATAGACCCGGATATAAGAAACCCGGATATAAGATAGATTTTCTTTGGTTCCGTCGTCCTCGATATAAGAGAGTTCGTTTTAAGTGACAGTGTGTGATGTCGTAAATCGGCCAAACAGAGGTCAGTTAGAGAGAGAGTGAAGTTCAATGACTTAATCTTGACTAGTCTAGAGACACGGTGTGTCCAATCTGTGTCTGAAGGAGACACCCTCTAACTTATGATTTTGCTTTGTGTGTCTAAGGGTAGCGCCGCCCGCTTTTTTGCCGACTTTGCTTGTCGTTGCATTTACTGGACAGCACTTTCACTTTACCCACTGTTCTGTTGAGTCAGAAGTTTGTGTGTTTGTTAATTTTGCCACTGAAAATCATTTGCTTGCGATCATTGCGATTAGTGATGTCGGCGTCTCAACGAAAAACTCTGAGCTTTTATGAGCAGTTGGAGCTCATCGACGATGTCAAAGTGAAGAAACTCAAACTGGCCGCTGCAGCCAAAAAGTACGGAATCGGTTATTCAACAGCAGCAAAAATTCTCAAGAAAGAAGACGATCTCAGATCTTGCATGCAAATGAACGGAAACATTAATCGCAAACGAAAGCGCCAATCCGTGCACAAGGACGTTAACGAAGCGCTTACACAATGGTTTACGCAAGCATGTGCTCATGGAGCTATCATCAATGATCACGTCATCAGACAGAAAGCATCACAACTGGCCGTAAATCTTGAAGTTGATTTTGAACCGAGCAATGGCTGGCTCATGCGCTGGAAGCAGGCCAATAACGTTTCATTCAAAAAATTTCACGGCAGATCAACGTCAGCAGATCACGAAAATGATAAAGTTTCTCCACCATCGGGCATGGAGCAAACAGATTTTGACAAATTTATCAGCTTCGACGACCGTACACAATGTTATGGAGAACTGACTGAAACGGACATCACACGTGGTATAAAATCGGATGATCAAGATTTTGACGAAGATGATGATGCTGAAGTTTCTGAAAGTGACAAACCAGTGCCAAATTCTCTGGCTGCATTGAATGCGCTTGAAACTCTGACAGCCTACTTTGAAGCAAAAAGCAGTAATCCTGATGGCGCATTGAAAATGATTTACGGACTGTATGAAAGTTTTTATGATGTTAACAAAGAGATTTCTGTACAATCAAAAATGACTAACTTTTTTAAGAAAAAGTAATTTTTGATTGAAAATGTATTTTTATCTGTGTTTTTGTGTTTTTTTATGTCTATAACTGTTATATAAACTAGTGTTCTGTTCTGTGCGTAAAAAGCGTTATATGAAGTGTTTCCATACTTACCTAAACAAAATAGATCAAACCCGGATATAAGAGACTTCGTCGGTCCCGATTACTCTCTTATATCCGGGTTACATCGAACTTGACAGCTGAAAAATATTAATGCTCACAATTTTTTATATATTTACATTTAATACATCAATTTTTTTTTTTTTTTCATTGAATTAGGTAACATTTGAAAGAGACTTTTAAAAAGCTTTTTAAGTATTAACTATGAAGTTGTTATAAGATTCATTATAGAACAGAAGCATGTATTACATTTTGATTTCTTAGTAAAGTTTCCAGTGTATACTTTTTAATTCCATGGCACAAAGAAAAAAATAATAAATCTAGATATCAAGAACATGTAAAAACAATAAAAATCAACAAATTTTTTTGTTTAGGGGGGGAGGTAAGATACAATTTTTGGTGCTGAAAATTTGTCTGTTTTTAATTTTGAATATCTTTTTATAAAAATGAATTGATATGAGTTAGTTGAAAAGTTCTTCATATTTAAATGCAAATATGCTATTTTAAAGGAATTGTTGAAAAGGTTTGCATTATATGTAATTGTTAATGTAAATTTTCTTACTTCCCCCCCCCCCCTGAAACAATAACAGTGTTGATTCTTTGCAAATACTTGTAAATTGAAGATATATTTTTTGAAGCAAAAAAAAGACTGAAAGTTTCAAATTTAAATTTTTTTGTTTGGTGACGGTGTGTGCATTGCATATTGAATGACACATATTTTAAAATGTGTCAAATTAATTAGAGTGACAGCATATCTCTACTTGCTTGGATACAAGTCAATTGTTGAAGTCTTTGTCAAATTATTTGTTGCAAGATAAGATTTAGGTTGAGTTGTTCTTAAAATTCATTTTGACTATTTGACTGGTTGAGTCCGTGTATGTTGGCTTATCTGTCAGTTATTGAAAATGCATCTTAATGCATGTGCATTACAAGGGGTTGTACAGTCAAGGTGTAGGGATTTAGTTTCTGCCGGTTGACTGCCAAAGAATTTCTGTTAGTTATTGAAAATGCATCTAATTGCATATACATTGCAAGAGGTTAGACAGTAATGGTGCTGGTTGACTGCCAAAGATTTTCTGTCAAAAAAGGCTTTTTTTAACTTAGAGTAATTTAAAATCAACAAATCAGAACCTGATATGTTTTCCCTTGTTTTATATGTTGATTTAAAATGTTCTTCAGTGTTGCAGTCATGTGACTATGTATGGCAACTTTTGGTTGAAATTAACCTGGCCAATTGAAACTGGATTTGACTTGAAGATAAAGAAAACAAGTCAATTTTTAACTTGGTATGATTTGTGATTTTCAAATTCCAACTTTCAATTGTTTCTCTTCAATAAAAACATTTTCAGTCATGTTGATAATTGTTTGGTTTTGTATTATTTGTATCTGTATTTTAGGCAGTTTCTTTTCTAACAAAATGTTTTATGTCTCTTTATCTTCTAATAAAATGACATTTTGTAAAATACACTAAATTGACTATAAAACAATTCTAATAACATATTTACAAAAAAATTATTTACACCATTTTAAAAATAATTTCTTGTTTCCACCTTTCTCTCTCCTACTTTGCCCAGTCGGCTGGAGAGGAATAAGACCCCCTCCCCCAACAAGTGTCCTGGATATGACACCAAACAATCTGATGATGATGTTCCAGTGATGCTGGAGCTTTGGGGAATGTGGAGCACCCCTTCATTGCCATAGCTTCTAGGTCCACTCTGGCCCAGAGTGGTAGCACCTGATAAGGGTCCTATCTATGGGTTAAATAGAACTAATTTGTGTACTTATGCTAAACTAAATTACTTGAAATAGAATAGAACTGTTTTGATATTTAAGCTGCATACTTATGCTAAACTGAATTGTTTGAAATTGAACTGTTTTTGACATTGAAACTGTACTTACAATAACTGTTTTTGACATTGAAACTGTACTTAAACTAAACTGAATTGTTTAAATTAGAACTATTTGAATAAACTGAATAGTCTGAAATAGAAATGTTTTTGACAATTAAACTGTGTACTCATGCTAAACTGAATTGTTTGAAATAGAACTGATTATTCATATAAAAATGGATTTTGCATTATATAAACTACAAAGGTTGACATGCCATAAAACCCAACCAACTATCTCCTCCTATTAATTATTTCTACATACATCAGAATATGAAAAGGGAAGGTGGTTCTTTAGGCTATTTCCAGCTTATATTTTGAACTCAACAAAGTAAAAAGCTGCAAGTCCCATTGAGTCAAGACCCAAAAAAGAGATGTCTTTACCAGAGGCTTCATGATATTAGCCAGCAAATCTCACTCTTCTGTAGTGATCAACATATATGGAGAAGACCCTTTTAAATTTCAACTATCTCCAGCTTTTATATTGGAACTTGACAATATTGAAAGGTAGATTGGAATACCAGATTTGATCCATCTTATTACTTTTGCTGGCCATACTTATATCGACTAAGTGATCAGATCTTTTCCAGAGTCCATCATCCAAGAGCTGAAATTTTAAAACTCATCTACCTTCTTGAATTGGCTATTATCTACAGATCTTATTTATTTATGAATGTAGCATGTATATATAAATATCAGATGAACGAGATAGACCTCATAACCTGTATGGGTTCATTGCACTTGACAGAAGAGATATAACCAATTGCCAAAGAAATATACAAAATGGATATGTAATATTACAGTTAGAGGTGCATTTATAATTATCAGTGTAGGAAATAGAATCATTATCCCAAGTTCAAATCCTGGATGAGGCTGTTTGCATTTCACTTCATGTTAACACACTTAAGAACAGTATGAATCTGTCTGTTTTATCCCCAGTTATTGATAAATCGTAGGGCAGACTGGATTTCTTTAGCTTTGGTTAGGCAACCAGTCTATGAAAATGTAAACTCTGAATTTAAATATACTCCCCTTAAAAAATGACCTTGTGGCAGAAAGGTTAGATAGATACAAACATTACAATAAGAAAACAATATGGCCGAAAAAGAGAAACAATAACTTTAATAGAAAAGAAATATGATCTGTGACAAGAAAAAATGATGGCCTTATGTCATTAAAAGTATCAATCTAACACTCTCTGCCTGTCATTATATCACACAATTATTTACATACAGAATCTCTCTCTCTCTCTCTCTCTCTCTCTTTTTCTCATCTTGCTCCTTCTGTGTCACTTTGTATTCTTTCTCTCTTTATCAACTCTTTTGTTTTTTTCTTCTATTCATTTAAGTAATGTTATTGTGGTACAATAAGAATAGAATTTTTCATTCCTTTGAAATGAGATAAGTATATATAATGTCACATTTTAATTTATGTTATATCGGATGCCAGAAAATTTTATAGTCAAAATACACAAATCGTAACAAGAAATATGTAACCGACTAAAAGAATTCCAGAATTTAAAGCAGCAAAACCTCTAAATTAGCAAAAAATGATGACAAAATTTGTATAATTCTTTTAGATGTTAACAAGAAACATTTATGAAAATTAATTCTACAATGAAATATTGCTCTTATCTAAAAGACAATATCAAGCATTGCTTGATGTTACTTAATATTGGTATAATAGTTAGAGTGTTCACCAATGACCTGTTCAATCCCAAGTCAAGTCATACCAAAGACTCAAAAAGTGGTACTTGATGCTTCCTTGCTTAACATTCAGCATTATAAGGTGCAGATTAAGGGTAAGTGGAGCAATCCAAGTAAAGGAGTAGTGCTCTCCCTTACACCTTGGTGTAGTAGCTATTGAAAAGGGAATCTTCGGGTCACCCTCAACTACCGTTGGCCATCTTACTAATTCACTTATAACAGATTTATTGTTTCTACATTTTTATTCCTTACATTACAAACTAAAACACTTCTAATCTGATGTTTTATTATATTCTATAACTGTCAATTAACAGTAATCTATCAGCTATAATTTGCTAATCTTTATTTGATTTGTAAGTATTCTAGAAATCAATCAATATCAAAATCCCTGGCAATGACACTTGGATATGACAACTTACAGCCTTCCTTGCTGGTTAGAGATTTGTGGTTTTTGGAGGACCAAGGAAGAAACAACTTCACTGGAGGCTTAATGACAATTTCCAGCAACTCTTTTTAGCAAACAACTTCTGATATATATGGCAGATCTACCTTCAGGTTTTATGCTATCTCCAGTTTATATTTTGATCACAACATATCAGCTTTTCTTTTGGTTTCAAAAGATTTCATCAAAAAAGCTTATTCTTCAATCCTGTCAGTTTGAAAAAACCTGTTTTTGAAAAGTAATAATGAAAAAACAATTTAATCAGCTAGAAAAGAAATACTACTCTTATAAATAGTTGATTGTTAAAGATTCCTAGTTTTTTATGGTTTAGTATTTTGCAAATGATGTAAAAACTGGACAATAAACTGATAGTTTCCCATTTTGAACACAGTATATTTTCATTGGATGAATCTACCACTTCTGAAGATAATCATTTCCTAAAAGTTGAGTTATTGCTCAATAAATATGATCAAAATATATGAAACTTTTATCATGAAAATATTATAAGAAAAAAAAGGTAAAATATTCCCAGTTAGAACTTTCTTTCATTTCTCTATGTGATGAAATTTCTTTACTGAGTGAAAAGAAAAATTAGTCAATCATTATTCATCATCAAGGCAACAGCATGGATTTTCTTGATTCTTTCTTGCCATCTATCCCTAATGGCCATCACTCCAGGTAGGTCCTCTAAATGTCATCTAGTGTCTGCACAGAACTAATGAATGTAAGTTTTTGCGGGTTGACCAATACTATTGTGTCCATGTGTAAGAGTCAATAGGAAAACATTGCTTATGAGTTCCTCCTTATTTCTCCAGCAGCATCCAGAATGGTTTGTGAGATGGGAGGTAGGTGGATGTCCAGCTTTTGTTTCATAGGGTACTACTTCCAGGATTTGTTCAAAACAATCTTCAGCATACTTGTGCAGTTCCTTGCTAACTTTTTTTCAAACATTTTGTTAGATTCCAAGTGGTGTAGCCATACAGTAGTACTGAGGTGGCTACACCTTGGAAAAATTCCAGTTTTATTTTATCAGAAAAACAAGATTTCCATCTGATCAATAAACTGTCAATAGCAACCCCTACTTTGCCGATGTTTTGGCATCACTTTCAATAGAGACATTGATCTCAACATGGACGCAAATAAAACTGATTCATATGTTTTAAACAAAATG
The DNA here is from genome assembly GCA_963585895.1 of Sepioteuthis lessoniana. Taxonomy (NCBI): domain Eukaryota; kingdom Metazoa; phylum Mollusca; class Cephalopoda; order Myopsida; family Loliginidae; genus Sepioteuthis; species Sepioteuthis lessoniana. The sequence goes on along the minus strand of OY757916.1, from coordinate 787,391 downwards.
GTATAATGTCCTTATTAAATGGCAAGCCTCTAAAATCAGAAGACTAATTCATATACATTGGTAGCAATATCTCATCTACTGAAAGCAATGTCAATGTATGCATAGTCAAAACATATACTGTTATTTGTGGGTTATTGACCATATGGAAATTAGTCAATAGTTTCCTTTCTTTAGTCAATCCTGTCAAGTGATTGGAGAAGGCTAATGTCTGTGGACAAGAAATAATAATAAAAACAGATATAACTTGCAACAAGAATAACCTACTACTATTACTAAAGTGGAGAAATAGAGTATAAATTGCAAATTCAGAGGATTTTACACTCATTCAGAAATACAAAAGTTGATTTTAGATTCACTAAAGAACATTTTTGTAATGCAGTGGCTGCTTTCCATTACTAGTGAAATTGGTACCGAGCTGTGTAGCCAAAAGCAAGGGATCAATCACAGGAACTCACGTGATAGGTATGAGAAACAGTCACACATGAGAGTTGAGGATTTTTGAAAAGGGTCAATCAGTCGGTGAACAACTGACAAAGCAACAAGGACTTAAATTCCAGGGCCAGCAAAAGCACCCATACCATGGAGTGGTTGGGCTATAATTTATCAAACAATAAATTTTCCTTTCATGGACTTGAGAATGCAACTTGACATCTTCCTGTTTTTGAGACCAGTTCAAAGGGAGGTTGAAACACCAATAATAAAATGAATGGTATTTTTACTGTGACCACCTTTCAGACTTTTTCCTTTCCCAATGCAAAGCCTTCATTATCTTTGTCTCCACCAACTTTCTTTGAAACTTTGCAACACAAAATTTAGGCTGATATACCAAATTATATAATCAACTTCTTTTGAACCAAACGTGTCTGTTTATAAGATGCTGTTCACATAGAAACTTAAGTAATTGTTAAAGTTTGAGTTTTCCTATCAGATTAAATTTACAAACAAGAAGGAACTTTGTAATTTCCAAGGAAAAAATGTCATGGCTTTTGATATATCATAATTTGCTTCAATTATAAAAACATTCTTTAAACTTCGACAGGATTAACTAAAGAAAGGAAACTATTGACTATATATTGCAGACATTCCATTATTAGGTTCTAGTTTATTTAACAAGTGACTTCATTTTTATTATCAAAGTCACAATGTTTTAACAATTACATTTTCTTGCCTTATTAAGATCCCACTTGTATTTGATAACATTTCGGTATTTTCAAACTAAACTTTTTCTTTAATCCACCGGGTTTAAGTCCACTGAACCTTTTCTGACATGTTCCTGATGTAAGATAAAACAATTTCTAAGTTTACTGATTATTGTCATCTACCCTTTTACCAGCCAAATGTTAGTCTTGCTGGGTAATTGTTACCTTTAAGAGCATTCATAATACTAAGCATTTATTGTTCATCTGTGTTTCTGCTTATCTTCCATTTATAAATGGCGAAAAGATAAATTCTATTAAAAATGCTGACTGTCTATAAAATATTCTCTTTCTAACAAACATAAATGATCAAGAAGAAGGACTTCAAATTCAGGGCTAGCAAAAAATAAAACCTTTCTAACAAACATAAACATCCATTAACTCTGAAATATTGTGAAATAACAGAAAATGAAAACAATCAAAAGCTTTAGAGCTTTTTGATGTTTCTCAAATTTTATTGGAAATCTGCAATCCATGAAGACACTTAAAATTTAGGTATGGTTGAGCATGCATGAAAAGATTGGGGTGTGTGTCCCACACCTCAATCTTTATGGAATTCAATCAAAATGGTATAGAACAGCATTAAAAACTAAGATTGAAGAAATCTACACACACGGAGTTCAAATCAAGAAATGAAGCATAAACATTGATAACATCTTCAATCTCTTCATCAAAAAGAAACAAGTATTGAATCTACAGTTTAAAACAACAAATAGGACATTGACAAGGTTAGCCCTATTTTCTGGAAGATATAAAGTATTTACCTGTTTAAAATAATTGGTTTGTTTAATGGCATATCAACTATCTTGGATTATTTAATACCAAAACCATCCTTGTAGAACAGTAGTGGTATTATTTATCTCATAACTGGCGGGGGGGAGTTCCTACCTCCCCTCCTAGGGTATTAGTTCAATAGTAAAAATAATAGCACAACTGGTGTTTGAACTTGCTAACTATGACATCACAGTCTAGCACGTTAACCATTACAGCACAGACTCCCCTTTAAAATGATTATGAAGTTTATTTATACATTGAGTCTTAAAACATTGATATTGCAACTAAGTATGAAGTGTTTACCAGTTTAAAATAATTGTCAAGATACATTTCTGAACCTTATATAACTAAAGACCATGAAATAACCCTGCAAGGGTTGATATGCCATAAAACCAACCAAGTAGTTAGATACTGAAGTCAAAGAAATTAGCCAGAATACAATATATGACATTTCCTCTTTTATAATAAAAACTTTTTTAAATTAGTTATGACCGGACATTGGCATGTTCGCCAATGGCTCGGAAGACCTGGGTTCAATCCCAGGTCGTGTCATACCAAAGACTCAAAAAAGGGTATTGATGCCCTCTTGATTAACACTTAGCAATATAAGGTAGGGATCAAGGGTAAAGTGGAGCAATCCAGGGAAAGGAGTAGTGTCCTTCCCAACACCTCGGTGTAGTAGCTATTGAAAAGGGAGCCTTCAAGTCACTCTTGACTGAGGTCGCCAACTTTACTTCAATTGGTTATCATTATTCAGTTTTAAACATTTTTTGATATAATCTTTTTATGAAATAATTGTCAGTAGTTAATGGTTAATTTATGTTCAAGCCACTCAGAAAATATCAGTTTTTGTCTGATTATACAGTATTAAAATTAAACCTGAACAATACTTAGATGAGTGAAACTTCCTTCAGTTAAACATCTAAATAAAAATACTTTTTACACTCACTGACAAATGCCACCTCAGCAACTTAAAGCATTGGTTCCTATAAGTTCACCAAAGTTAAGCAACAATGAGTCAGTTCTGTAATTAGATGAGTTACCATATAGTAACGGCAAATACTCTATGTAACCTAAGGTCTGTCTACCACATGACAAAAATGCTTAGCAAATGACAATATTTCATTTCTTAGGTGTTTTAATTTGTTTTTGTCGATGTTTGTATTTTTACCTTTGTTGCTGCATAAATTTCTGGCAGCTTCTTGAAAAATCCTTTTTTTATAATATTTTGAATAAAAATTAATTTTCTGTACATCATATGTGTTTCTAATCAGTTATCTATTTTCAAAGGGTTTTGTTATTTTCATTATTTTAATAATAATATTATTTGAATATCACAACTACTTTGATCTGAACAACAATAAATTGTATCCATTGACATTGAAGTCAGTGATAAAACCGATCTGCCTAATTGCATTTCTGAAAAAATTTTTGTTTATCTACATCTGGCTCCTCAGACTTTTTATTTGATCCATTCCAGGTAACTAAATTTCATTTCCATTTCCTCCTAAATGAATTAATTCAATTACAAAACTTAATTTACCAGTGTTAAATACAATTTACATGATAAAAGAATCAGTAGACTATAAATGCAACTTAATTATTTTTTTAATTGGAAGGATGTGTTTGGTGGGCATGAATATTAGGTTACAGGTTTGTGAGTTTGAGCCACAAATCACTACATTCTATCTTCAAAGTGCTACTTTATTTGCTTAGTAAATAAAGCACATGGCTAAACCCAGATTCTACTGGGGGAGTA
>OY757916.1:608662-776162 GCA_963585895.1 Sepioteuthis lessoniana | reverse complement strand
TTAAGTCTTTGATATGACCAAGGAATGAACCTCAGTCTTTTGGGTCATTGGCAATACTATAACGATTATACCAATGGGCCAAGATTATATACAAGATATGTTATATATCATCATTCATATTAGATATGTTGACATGTATCGGGCCATTAGCCTAATGAGTAAAGTGTTCACCAATAGTCCAGAGTTCAATCTCAGGTTGAGTCATACCAATGACTGAAAAAATGCTACTTGATTCCGTCTTGCTTAACACTCAGCATTATAAGGTAAGGATCAAGGGTAGAGTGGAGCAATCCAGGGAAAGGAGTAGCGCCCTCCCCTACACCACGTTGTAAGAGCTATTGAGAAAAGGGAGCCTTCAGATCACCCTCGACTAAGGTCGCAAACTTTACTAATGTTGGCATGTACTGCCTAGTCATCTGATATTAAATATTATCGATTGTTCAATTAGAGGAATTAAGGTTTCCCTTCACCGACTTGGCACTTTAAGCAGGTAGCAATGGTTTGAACCCTTCTTTACTGCGCCAAAAACGTACTAACTTGGTCGTTACTAAGTTGGAATTGTTTCGGTCGATTTCTACAATTATAGCTGTACTACTTTCTTGTACACCTTTGCAGATTTTCCTTAATGAATTGTTTGCATACTTCCCATAAAAAAAAGTTTATATTGGAATTTTAGATTGCGAAAAAAATAAAATAAATAAAACGCCCCACTACCACCACCGTTTTAAATTTCTGTTAAGTATTTCAATAAACAATTTTCAGAAAGAAATTTTTAAAGGATTAAAATAATTGCTCGCTAAAAAGAAAAAAAAACTTAAACTAAATAAATTTGGGTGGTAAAAATTAAGTCCCTTTAGTTATGGAAATCTTTAACGAAATAAGTCAATGGGTAAAAAAAAGGTAAAACTCTCGGTGGGCTGTTATAAAATTACTTTTCTGTATGGATTTCAAAAATGAATTGTTGGGAACTTGGTTTTATCTAATTCTGAGCTCCCCACCCACAAAAAAAAGTAAAAGGGTATGACAATTGTTCGATTCTACCTGGGTTTTTTTTTGGTTAGAATAATAGCAGTTCATAATAGACGACATACATAAGCCGAGTGTGGAGGAAATGGGGTTTAATATCGTTAACTTTAAGGTTTGTTTAGGAGTAAATGTAAGATAGGCTTTTGTTTTTTTTTTAATTATTTTAAAGATGTAATTTAGTACAAATGGGTAAGTAATAAAATATCAAATACATTACTGATAAATTTTCAGTTTAATCAAGTTGGAATCGGTATAAAAAAAAAATCTAATCCAAACACACCATCTTTTAAGAGGAAATACGCTAACGCCATGTGCATTCCGTAAGAAAAATAAAATGTTAAGTATTCACTTTACTTAATCTTGGTTTTATTTGACCAAATAATTGTGCTTACTAAATTAAAAGCGTGATGAAAACGAAGCAAAAACTAATAGAATTCGATACGAAAATTAGAAAATGGGTCAAGAAAGATGTTTCGGTAGAAAAGATTAAGATGTCCACGTGGTAGTCAACAATGTCAGATTTCGAGAGTAAAATAATTTTTTTTTTTTTTTTTACCTGGACATGTCGAGAAGTTGATCGAGATCGACTCCACGGTACGTGTACTTACGAAAAGTACGTTTCTTCTTTTTCTCAACCAAATCGGCAATATCAGCTTGTTCAGTCTAGAAATAAGAAATGTATATTAATATAAACAAAAACGATTAAAACTTTTATAACGAATAAACTAAAACCATAAGCACATAAATACCACAATTAATAATACAAATATGATCGATTGCAAAAAATATGACTGGATAATTAAAGGATTGAAATAGCAGAGACAAAAAAGTGAACCTACCATGATGGCTGACAGGAATGAAAAAGAACGAATATCTTCGCATGCGCAAAATGGGGGTGTATGGGTAATACGGTGTATTAGTTCCTTTCTAATTGTTATACCGGAACAAATAAACGAACTTATCAAAACTGTTTAATATAATCTATAATTGTTACTTTTTTTATTTTCATACAATATACATTAAATTTAAAATCCAATAATCCTAGATAAAATTTAGATTCTAGTTTTGAACGTTATGCTTCTTAAGTCGGTGTCAAGGAAGAAACTGTTCCTACTGAATAAAAACGCCGTAATTGTTATTTCTATGGATAGAAAATAGAAGTAAGTTTTTTAAAAGAATTCTCAACCCAAAAGAAAAATATTTTGTGCCACAAAACTAATAAAACCTAAAAAATCATAATATTTTAAAGATTAGAAGTAATTTCAAATGATGTTGATTGTCAGTTCTTAACGAGTAAATTAATCAGAAAAGTTTGGTTTCAATGTTTATAGAATTTAGCTCAGACCTTCGTTTCTTTTTTTAATACGAGGCTTATAAAGAAAATGTTTCGAGAATATCTTATGTTCAGTGTAATTTTATATTGTTACAAATTACTAAAGGTAAAAGCAATTTCGTTATTCGTCGAAAGTGTAGTTTATTTTTTTCGTTTCGTTATTTCAAGTCATAATCGTTTCAGGTTTTAGTATTAACCGTGCTAGACGCTCAAAATGTCGGCGCCAAAGCGAGCAAGTGATCTTAGGCCAGATGATCAGCTTTCTCCTCCCAACAAGTTAAAGCGGAATGCCTTTGCAGAGGGAGCAATCGTACGGATCAAGTTAGAGAATTTTCTGTGAGTTTTTTTTCCAGGTTGATTCTATTCCTTTCTGAACAAGATATCCCAACATAACCCTTCTCTCAAATATACTTTTGACCGGCTGGGTGTTACTGAAAAAAAATCAAGGAGGCACCGAAGATCATTTTTGTCTATATAGATTCAAATGACGTTTTACTTAACATGACTTTATTTCGCTTGAAATAAATAAGACTGACTATTATATAATTTTCTTTATGTCAATAAGTTTATCTCTCCGTTATAAATATCCGTAGAATTGGAAAAAATGTTCAAACTTTTTAAGGAAATTCCAAAAAGCATGTTCCGGTTTTGAAATAAAATTATAAATAAAATCGACAAATTGATTTATGACAGACAACAAGTAAAAATCATTCATGTCGAAACATTAATGAATACTATGAGTAAATAAAAAGTATTTCTACTTATTGGAATTTACCAAAAACAAAACTCATCTCTTTAGCATCTTCCTTGACAACCATGTTTATTGTTCATGAAAATTAAGAGCGCAAAAAAATATTTCTTCTGACTTTACTTAATTTTTTCTTCGTTTTTAGTTGCTGACAAACTTTTATGTTTATGATTTTTCGAAGTCTAATCATTTTATTTTCTTCTTTGTTGCTTGAAGTTAAATATGAAAATTGTTGATTCTTAGAGTCGATTGTTCAAACGAAATTCTCCAAGATGATCATTTTCAGTTAAGATTTTTTTTATCTTATATGTAAATAAATTTTATTTACCTTGGAAATAAAAATAATATTGAGACAAAAAAACAATAGTCACTGCTTTTTTATTTATTTATTTTTTAACCTTATTCATTATTGTTATATTCATAATTCGTTGGTAAAAAGTATTAAAAAAAAAAATTTTTAACCTAAAACTGAAAACATTAGTTCTCTCTCTTGTTTTCATTTGAGCGGGTGAGGAAATAAGTTGAAACTAATTAACAAAAATGATTCTGGAAAAATATTGATGGATTAGACTTTGAAATATGAATTTTACAGATTAAAAAATAGCAAGGGTGTATAAGAAATTCGTCGGAAAGTTTTTATCTGCTGGCTACAAAAAATTGAACACATAAATAATGATGTTCTGTTTTATGAGATTTTTATGAATCGGGTATGTAGTTGATTACCATTCAACTTTTTTATTATATTTTCTTACTTTTCATGTAAATGAAATAACGAAATTAAACGAATGTTGATGATCAACAAACTGTTGGTCCTGAAATTAAAATTGATTTTCCTCAGTGACTGGAAATTGTAGAAAAATTTCAAAATTGATTGAGTATTGGAATTTGAAAGAAATGTGAAACTGCTTTAGGAAATTTCTTAATCCCACAAATGACTGCTATTTTTGATTTTTAATTTAAAAAAAGCAATTGAACTTCTGTTACTTTTTCAGGCTTTATGTAGGTAATTTGTTTACTTTGTGTAATTTGGTCTAATATTAACACCATGCCACAAGTGTGGGACACTTGAGGATCGAACTCACACTAAATCTTAGAGTAACTAATACTAGACTAGCCTGTAACTTTTCCTCAACCCCCTAGGTTCGGGGGCAGCTATTTGGCGCCGACCTTGTGAAAAAAAAAACCCAGAATTTTACGGAGAGACTAGGTAAACAAAATTTACATGAACTGAGAGTTCTTTTGCTGACTTTGTTATAGAAACAGATTTCTGAATATCAACTTCAATTTAACAAGAATTTTTTAAAGAATGGCTTTTGAGGAACCAATTAAAATTAGCCGAGTTAATTATTCAAATTGTTTAATTTTTAAAAATCAATTTTTATCACCATTAAATTTTTCGTGCATGGCATAGATATTCCTTGAAAAATCATTGTGCTGTGAATAAAATATTGAAATAAGACTTCTTAAACATTCAGAAACCTTTTTCCTAAGTGTCTTAAGGAATGAACAGAATTTATAAGTTGCTTAGATGATAAAAATAGGAGTAGGAGATGTTTTGAAGTTTACAATTCAAGACCAAATTTGTATGATATTTGATACCAAATTAAATAAGTTCAATACCAAAATGATGAAATAACTTTCAGGCAAAATAGATTAAAATAAATAATTTTAGATGTATTGTCTATGTCTATTTATGTACCATTTCTATGAAAAGGAATTGTTTTCTGTATAAAATTTTGAGACAAAGAGTTTGTTATTATTTCCATGTCTCAGACTTTTGTCCCTCTTGTTATTTCTTCTTCTTCTATACACAGCTGCTGTAGCTTCTTCAGAATTGAGAACTGTGACAGAATTTTTAACCAAACCCTTTATTCAATCGACAGAATAAATCGTTCTCATTCTGTTGTTTGTTCTTTGGGATATCTTGTATCAGTTAATTTATCTTTGTTATTTTGACCCCTGTAGTAGATGTTATTCTTTTCGGTGAACTTGGGCCCCGTGATTGAACTCACAACTTGCAGGTAGATTCCAGCTAGAACCTCTTAACCTATGCTTTTACCATCAAGACAATGGTCTCAGGGGAAACATTTCAAATCAAAATTCAGCCAATAACAATGTCAGACTATATAGATTTATTGAGTCACCCTCATATTCTTAGTAAATAAACTTGTGATGGGGAATTTGAAATGAAAATAAATCCATGTTAGTGAATTAATAGTCTTTTATTATTTTCATAGTTATTTCTGATATGTCACTCGTTGGAATTTCAAAATATATTGGGTTTATCTTATAGAGGTTACTGAGTATCATCATCACGTCATGCTGCTTGCACAGATCTCCCTGACCCTCTCTCGCCACTCATCCCTGTCGGCCATTGTTCCTGGCAGGTCTTCCAGGCTACGTCCCGTATCAGTACAGAGCTACTGTAGGTAGGTTTTAGCTGGTTGTCCAACCTTTGCTCGTCCATGTGAAGGGGTCCACGGGAGTGTGTCACTTATGAGTTCGTTCTTACTTCTCCAGCAGTGTCCCACGTCTGGTTCGTCTAATTTGGATGGTTTTCATGATGAGTGGTAGGTGGCCATATAGCTGCTTGTTCAATACAGCTCATAGCATTCTTGTGTAATTGCTGTCAAGCTTTTTCTCCATATACTTGATCAGCATCCACATGGTGCATCCATATAGCAGTATTGACACGACTGCTGCTTAGAAAAAACTACGTTTTAATTTATTGGACAGGTCTAACTTCCATATGACTGATAACCTATTGATAGCTGTCCATGCCTTTGCTAGTCTGGTGTTGATGTCATTTTCGGTTGATGAGACACTGCTTACAAGGTAAGTGAACTTGTCCACAAGTTTGAGAGAACCGCCATTTAGTGAGGAGATGTCGCCTCTTTGATTAAAGCACACATATTCTGTTTTGTCTGCATTCACATGGACGCTTATGCCACCTGCTGCCCATTCCAGACTATGTAGCAGGGATTCAGTATGGGTGGGTGTATCTACCAGAAGTGCTGTCATTAGCATAAACTGCATCTGTAATAGTTTGTGCAGGGTATCTTCTGCTTCTTTCCTTTGTCAGCTTGAAACCATTTTCTTTCATTAAATCTATAGACATTCTAAGCATGTAGTCTAGGCAGATAATAAACAGGTATGAGACTAATGTATCTCCTTGCAGCACAAGTCTGTGTCTCCATCCATTTTACTTGAGCTTTTTTATGTAGCATTATTATTGCTTCGATGGTTTCTTTGGAGAAATCATATGAATATAAAACCTCTCAATTTACTTTAAATATCTTTTAAAAATCTTTCATCAGAAAATGTCACTCCTATGAAATGGTTTCCCAAAGTAATATTATCCATAATTAGAAATATGAAGTTTTTTTTCTCAATAAAAACCTGAAAATTATCTATAATACTACTAATATATATATGTATAAACTATTGTGTCTGTTGCAACTGTTTAAGAATCTCTGGTCTTGTTCTCTTTTCTTTTTTTCTGTTTCTCTTTTGCCCCTTTATACAGTACCCTGTCTGATGGTCTTTGCAAGTCTAATCTGATAACACAATACCATTTCAACTTTCACTTTCTAATGATTACATCAGCAAGTGTAGCCATTTTTGACCTGGACTACCGCTCATCTTGTCAAATGCTGATAGATTTCCTCACAAGTGATGGGTGAGATAACCCATCTCTATTTACGCAGGGTTGACTACAGCCAAAATTGTGTATAAATATTAGCTAATCTTCATCTCACAACATGTGACTGTTAATCTTGTCTTGAAGTTCCTTTGTGCTGGTAGATGACTTCTTGGAAGATACAAGTTCTGCCATATCAATGTCACTCTGAAAATGTTGTTTTACCAGCCAGCTAAAACCATTGATGTAGCACTTACAGCCAGATGGGAGGATTTTAGATTTGACAAAGACCAATGTTTCTACCCACCCTACAAAAAGGATGTGGCCAACAAAGCTAGTACATATATCCAGAGAGAGAGGGGGGGTCATGGGAAATGGAATCAGTGACTCTAGTTCCGATGCTGGATGAGGCTGTTTATATTTCACTTCACTCTATTGTCCTTGGGAAAGGCATGAACTCATCTCTTTTCCTCCAGTTATATGTAAATAGTTGGATAGACTGGGTTCTTTTACCTTGGTAAGGCAACTAATCTAGGAAAAGGAAAACTCTGAATTTAAACCAGCTGTACTCTACTTAAAAATTGACCTTGTGTTGCTGGGGTTGAGTAAATGAATATATCCAGAGCCTCCTACACTTTTACAATTTTTAAAATTTTATTTCATTTTTAGAGATTCAAAGAAGATGTCCATTTTTTTTTTTTTTCTTCAATCTCAGATTTCAAATAAGTACTTTTGATTCTGAGGCCTACAAGGAAGTAAAGTACATAAGACAGTTGTATGATGAAGCCACATGCACAACAAATTAAGCAAATAGATCTGCCATGTGTCCAATATTCTCTTTGTGTGGACAGCTTCATTATTTTGACTTTTGGAATTATGGCTTTGATTTATGAAGACATTCTTTGATAGATGCAGACACATTGATAAAAGCCAATGCAAGATAAACAGGACCTGCCATAATGGCTGCAGAGGAAATGTTTGAGAATTTGTTGGTTCTGTTTTTGACTTCCGCATTATTTGGCTTAACAATATTTATAGTATTTGAAGCAGGTGAGGAAAGATTATTATTGTGCACTGATTTATATAAACCAGTAATCTTCTCTTGGTTGTTATGATCAAGTTTTATTTCCATTTATATTCAGTCACATTCTTGGAATATCAGAGTAAACTCTTTATTTAATCTAATTATGCAGTTCAATCTTTTTATTCTTCTTACTAAATTTCTTATTACACTGTTTATGATCACTTCTCTGAACAAGAAGAGTGAATTTTACTGCCAGGTCCAAGGATTGAACCCATGACCACTAGGTAAACTGCCTATATTTCATCTATGATTATATCATGTAGGCCATTGTCCTATTGTTGTATCATGGTAACAAAGAGATACACAGTGAAATAAAGAGTTAATGATTTATTAACTGAAGTGGTACAGTCTAACAAATATTATAAGTCTCACGCTGTGGGTGTTACATCCAAAGTTGGTCTTACTACTGACCGAGATCTTGCAGAACCCTCGTGCTTAAGAAACACCATGTCTTTTATACCTCCACGATACTGGAAGTCACGTGGTATGAGCCACTATAGAACATGTCTTCCCTCCCGAAAAAAAAGTTTTTTAAAATGTCCATAGGACATCATATTTTTGTCTTTTGGGATTTATTTCCATAGTTCCTGTTGGGGTACATTTTTGTTTGCTCGTACAATATTGTTGTATTGGTGATGGCCTAGGTACCTCAAATATGTCATAAATGGCGGATATGGGTTCTTTGACACATTCCTTTGTGTTTGGAGTATATCTTTTTTATTTGGTTTATATGTCTACGAACCTTCCATCTTGGATGTTTTATTATGTACATCATATGACCAATTGTTTTTTCAATAATGCCCTCTAACCAGGTTGCGTTACCTAAATGATAATTTAGGAAATAAATTTTTTCCCCTGGACTAAAAGTCTTATTAGAGGTATCAATTTTTTTCTTTCCTTTTTTTTGACAGAATCAAATATTGATCAAATTTTCCTTGCAAACATCAGTTCTGCTGGGGACATGTTTGAGTTAGTATTTGGATTAGGTGTTATTCAATGAATGGATAGAAATTCTTGTAATTCTTCATTTTCTGCTTCGATCCCATTTGCCTTTTTAATTGCTCTTTTAAATACATTGATAAATCTTTCCACCAGTCCATTTGGTCTTGGATGGTAAGGAGCCAATTTTAGGTGATTTATCAAGGGTAATTTACAGAAATTTTCTAATTCTTGGTGTGCCATTGTCAGATACAATAATTTCTGGCAATCCAAATCTTGCAAACAGTTCCTGTAACACCTTTATTGTGGTTTTTGTCATGGGCGTTTTGCATTTGAAAACATCTGGCCATTTCGTAAAGCTGTCTACTATGACAAAAAAGTATGTTCCTTTTATCGGACTGGCATAGTCAATATGTAGACGAGACCACGGTTTGTCTGTCTTGGGCCATGGATTGAATTTTATGGGAGGTGCTTTTGCTACCGATGCGCAGCTTTTGCATGATTTCACCATGTTTTCAATGTCTTTATCCATACCTGGCCAGTATACATAACTCTGCATGAGAGCATTTATTCTACTCATTCCTGGGTGCCTGGCATGGAAATCTTTCAAAGTTTTCTTAGTTAAAACTGCGGGTGTTACACTCTTTCTCAATATGCTGTTGCACATTGAAAATATATTATTCGTTTTAACTTTCTGGTTCATTAGTTCTTTTTTGGTTTGATTAATGAACTTATTAGATTTTGTCTTAAATTTTATCTCCTCTAGCATAACTGGTAGTTCTTTAACTGTATTGAATAAAACATATTTTACATCCATTTCAGAATTTAATGAAGCTATGACGGTCTCTTCTAGCGGTTCTGTATTTTTTGGTATTAATCTGGATAATCTATCCGCATGTGCGATCTCTTTTGATGGTAAGAATTCCATTTTAAATGAATAATTTAGCAGCATTGTAGCTCATCTTTTGTAAGCGGCTTGCAGTGTTTGTTAGTATTCCTTTTTTAGAACCAAATATTGCTAACAATGGATGATGATCCGTTTGTAATATAAATTCTCTACCATGTATATATTAATGAAATTTCTTGATTGCAAATATGATAGCTAAACCTTCCTTTTCGATCTGTGAATAGTTCATTTCTGCCGGGAGTAGCATCCTTGATACATGTTGAATTGGTTTTCATTTACCATCTTCTTTGTGAAGTATAACTGCCTCAACCCAGAATTGCTTGCATCACAGGCAACAAATATCTGCTTATTAGGGTTGTAATGTGTCAAAGCTAAGTTTGGTATTAGTGCTGTTTTTAATTTCTTCAACGCTTTTTTACATTCATCCATCCAATTCCATTTTACGTCTTTTTTGAGTAAATGATTCAATGGAGCACTTAGTTTATACATATTTGGTTTATAGCTATTGTAGTCGTTAGCCAGCCCCCAAAATGATTGTAATGCTGCCCGTGGTGTAATGGTTATCGTCATAGGAAATGGACACGGCGATACGAGTTCAAATGCTGGATGAGGCTGATTGCATTTCACATAGCACTAATACCCTTGGGAAAGGTATGAATCCAATTATTCTCCCACCAGCTATGGGTAAATAATAAGGCAGACTAGGTTCTTCAGCCTTGGTGAGGCAACTAGTCTAGGAGAAGGAAAACTCTGAATTCAAACCTGTTAAACTCCGCTTAAGAATTGACCTTGTGTTATATCCTGCCCGAGCGGAGGGATTGGTAAATAGGGTAATACTGCAATATTAGTCGGTGTAGGCATGTATTTTATCGTGTCCGCTTGGTTAGGATCAGGAGTTCTACCTTTCTTGTCAATTACTTGACACGGGTATATGATTTTTGTTTGAAAAAAATTCACATTTTTCCATACTTTATTTAAAACCAAATTCTTTTGTTTTTTTAAAACGCTTGTTTCATATGTCGTTGCTTTTTATTCGAATATCATCTAAATAAGCTGTTGCAAAGTCCAGATCTGTTAATATTGTATCCATTATTTTTTGAAAAATAGTTGGAACTATCTTTATTCCATATTGAAGTCTATTCATTTTAAAAAGATTTCTATGTGTGTTAATAGTTAATAATTCTACTCTCTTTTCTTCTACTGGTATTTGTAAATAAGCTTCTGTCAAATCTAACTTAGCAATATGTGTCCACCATTTAAATTTGCCAAAATTTCTTCTAGGAGGGGATAATTTATTTCTTTTAGACAATCATTAAGTCCAGTTGAATAATCTGCACAGATTCTAATTTTATTATTTTTTTCTTTACATATACAGTTGGAGCTGCTCATGGGTTGTAGTCAGTTTTTTCTATTACTCTCAGTTTTTCCAGTCTTTCTAATTCTTTATCAATAATTTCAACCAGCACATAGGGTCTTTTCGATCGAAAAACTGGTATTACATTTTCTTTTACTTCGAATTTTGCCTTGACTTTAGAACAGAACCCAAGTCCTTCTGAAAATATTTCCAGAAATTTTATTTTTTATTCTTTTTCAGTTTATCTGAACTTGTAGTACCCTTTATTTCATTGCAGAAAGTATTTATTGGGACATTAAATAGATCAAATTCTTCCATCCAATCCGTTTCAAATAAATTTTGGGCATTTCGCATGACAAATACTTTTAATTTTCTTTCTTTTCCATTAAAGAAAACATTTATGACGGTTTCTCCCATAAATTTTAATTTTTCTCAGGTAGTACCTTTTGCTATTTTTTTTTTGAGTTACTCAGGGTTGGACTTTTTTCTTTTTTTTTTTTTTCAAAATTTCAGCATTAATTATAGTTAAATCAGCCCCAGTGTCTATCTGAAATTATATTTATATATTTTCTTTATACTTTTTCAGTTGTTGCTCATTCAGTAGTGAATGTACCCGGGTTTTTTTTATTTTTTGAATAATTTCCCCCTCCAAGTCTGCAGTGTGAGAATTTGTGTCCTTAGCACCCACAAGTATGGCATTTTTTGTGTTTAAATGGACAGTCTTTAAATAAATGCAACACTCCACACCCATAACACAGATTAATTTTGAAAAACGGTTTATTTTTCTTACCTTGTGGTTTGTATGAATATTTGAAATGTTCTGTTCTTCAGTTGTAGCTGTGTCAGCTCTCAAATTTAATATATGCTGGCATTCTTCCGCTAGGCTTTGTAAAGTTATTTTTTGGTCTTGTTCCAATTTGTTTAATAGCCTTGTACGAACTTCTTTTTCAGACGGTGAAGTTAATCCCTGAATGAAAATCAAACATTTAAACATGTCTAGTGTAATTTCATTTAGCTGGAACCTTTCACAGTACCTGTTAATTGTACTGGCGAAAGTCATGTAGTCTTCACCATCCTTTTTCGTAAAGTTGAGACATTACCAACGAGTATTAAACAGTGAACTTTGTTCCCCAAATATTTTCATTGGTATTTGGGTAGTTTCTCAGAATGTCACTTCACCGAGCTGCCTCAGCAGAATAAAATTTACGTATTTTTCACGTTCTGCTGCCCCGAATTTGCCTAGTAAAAGCCTCACTTTTTTTTTTTGTCAGCCATTTTTCACAATCTTTTCAAAAATTGATTTGTATCTTCTGAAATGTACCTCAAATGTCACTTCTGGTTTGTAAATAAATTCGCCAGCTGAATCTATTACCAACTCTTGTGAGAATATATTTAAATTTCCCAGGTTGTTTTGTTTTGTAAGACATTCGAGTAGTTTCCCAAATCTTTCTTCTTGTCGTTCAATGCTTTCATGGAGTCTTTTTAAATCCTCTTGTCATGTATTTCCTGTTGTTTTACGAATTCCAACATACAATTTTTAAAGTCCTCCATTGTATATCCTTGAACATCACTTTGTGTGTAGTTTGCTGTAAATTTGAATCTTCCAATCCTTTGTCGACAACTGTTGCTGATTTTTTTGTTGTGAATACGAAATCTTTGAATCCTTTGTCACCAACTGTTGTATCGTGGTAATGAAGAGATACACAGTGAAATAAAGAGTTAACTATTTATTAACTGAAGTGGTACAGTCCAACAAATATTATAAGTCTTGCACTGTGGGTGTTACATCTGAAGTTGGTCTTACTACTGACCAAGATTTTGCAGAACCCTTGTGCCTAAGAAACATGTCTTTTATACCTCCGCGATACTGGAAGTCACATGGTACGAGCCACTATGCAACACCTATAGAACTATTAGGTGCTGAAAGTTTGGATCTTTGAACCTAATATTTGTTCTTTCCTGCTCAAAGACTTCCATATAGTATAGAGATAATTTGAGATACTCCTATTCATTCGAATCAGATGGTAGGTTTGGGTATAATGAACCTATTATAAAGGTTCCCAGAAGATAAGATCCTCTTAGTGGTTCCAAATAGACTAGAATTTAACCCTTCCCTCTGAAAAATCTATCCATATTAGTTGGTAGTCTGATGTATTGCAGCAGGCAGAAGACACAATTATAGTGTTATCATTTTCTCCCGTGATGACAAATAGAAATAAAAAAGAGCTTCATTTATTTATTTTTTCTAATTGATAATTAAGAAATGTTTAAAGAAAGAAACAAACAAAAGATATTAATTTTTTATTTAAATGTTCTTTGATGAAAGTTTTCTTTAACAACTAGACAGTGATAAAATATTTCTATAAAAAATTGTTTTATTTCTAATAGTTGATTTTAAAGAAACTATTTCAACAACTGTGCACAAGTCTAAAATAAAAAAGGTTTTTGCAGTTAGAAAAGTGACTTGAAGTTTATTTAGATGTAGTGATTTGGATTCTTTACTTTTTCAATGTTGTTTTTTTTTTGTTTTTTTTTGTTTTTTTTTATAACAAGAAATTTTAAATGCCAATTTTTGCTACATATTTTATGTTTGGAAAATGAAGCTAATTTTTATCACATAGTAGTTTTGGGAATATAAATATATTTGAAGAAAAGATTTACATTGAAAACAAATATTCCAACAATTTGTTTTGATTTGATATTTTTTCAATTTTTGAATTGAAAACATTTTTTTGTGAAAGAAAAATATTCAAGAAGCTTTTTTGAAAATTTTACTGGAATTTTGTAATGAATTTCCATTGTTAAAAAAAAAAAAACCCAACTTTCTATTATGTTTGTTTGTTCCAGTCATTTTATTGTGATTAATGTAATCAGAAATTATTAACAGCCAAAGCTTTTTTTTTTTTTTTTTTCAATTCTGTGATTCCATGAATTTTGTATATTCTGGATCAAATTTTGTCTGATTAAGAAAAAATGTTTAATGAAAATAATGGTGTGCTCATTTTTTTTTATTTTTATTTTTTTTTTTTTAATGATAAAATTAGACCTAACTGAATCCACACCTTACAAAACACTGCATAAAATTTCCAAATATGCTAGTCTTGGCAAACAATCTCTTTTTCTTAAAAGTGATTATATAACTAATTTTTAAAATAAAAAGCAATAATCTCTGTTAATTATGCAAATTCAAAATTGTCTACATTTTAAGATTGATTTGTGTTTTGCTGGAAAATACAGAAACCAAAATATGAGTATAGCAACCTTTTGTGTTTTTTGTTTTGGTTGTTTGTTTTTTTAAATTTAACTTTAAAGATTCTTACCACTAAAATGTAATAATGGATTCTCATTAAATTGATTTAATAACTCTATTATTTGCTTGTAGGACATTTGAATCTGTGGAGTTTAACACATCACCCTATTTGAATGTGATCATTGGTCCAAATGGCACTGGGAAATCTTCAATCATATGTGCAATTTGTCTCGGCCTTGCAGGAAAAACTAGTTGGCTTGGACGAGCATCTCAACTGTCTGAATTTATTCATTACGGAAAACAGAAAGGCAAAATTGAATTGGAGTTGTAAGCTATCGGAAAATTTCTTTACACATTTCTTTGTTTCAGAATCAGTTTTTATTTTTCATTATTTATGTTTGATCTCTATTAAATATTTTGTTCTGAATATTTATCATTTGTAATTGTTCATCAACAAACTCTGCTTAAAACTTTTTATACACAAATCATTGATCTTAGTTGATATGTCTTGACATTACTACTTTCAAAACTTCTATAGTACTTAGAGAAAGCTACTCTTTTCTAAACACTGTTTAAACCTTTCAAAATGAATGGATGAAATCTAAATTATTACTTTTTTATTGCAATATACTTTGTTTATATTGAAAATAAAGAACAGATGTTTAAATAAAGAATAGCAAAGAGAACGAATATTATTTATGAACTTTTTGTTTTTCTCCAATTTATTGTGTTTACTTTCTGGAAAATATTAATTTACTGTAGATACTTATTTATTCTAATCAATTGTTCCCTCTTGAAATTAGTTGTAAAATTAACTGCATCATATAATCTAACCTGATTTTTTTTTTTTTTTTTTAATCTTTTTGAATTCATTAAATCAGATTCAATTTTATTTCCATAAGTTTAAATAACTTCTACACAAAATGTGACAAATGCAAATGTTTAGAAATTCCCATTAAAACTTTTATATTGTAGCAATGTTTCCCAACAACATAGACATAATTTACAATAAAATGTCTTGTTTATATGAAAATTGATGTTGTTAAGTTGGATAATTACAAATATGTATTTTGCAACTGCATTTCTTTCTTTTATATTAATCCTAAGCTTGAAAATAATTTTATGAGTTGAAATACTTATAATCTCTCAGTGAATTACTTGATTGATTCTTTTAAAAACTGCTACAAATCTGTCGAATAAAATGAAGGATGCTACACAAGGTCAATTTTTTGAATTCAGAGTTTTCCTTCTCCTAAACTGGTTGCCTTACCAAGGTTAAAGAACCCAGTCTGCCTTGCTATTTACCCATAGCTGGTGTTGCATATTGACTTTTGACTGCCGATTATTGTGGATTTCTAAACAGGATATTCTGCCCGTGTAAACGAAAGGGCTGCGGAAATAAATCACGTGACTTGAGAACCAGAAGGAAAACATGTGGGTGTTGAAAATATTTTATATTGACGAGATATACAGGCACACAGATACATGCAGAGATTTGGGTAGATTCAGAGAGCAGTCAGCGTGTGCCCAGCGGCAGGAGTGGGCTGAGAAGTAGAAGTGCTAAGTGGAATTCTAAATATAGAATCACAAGATATGGTGTCAGCAATAGCAGTTCTGTGTTCATCTCTTTGTCTCTCTGTCTCGCTTGCTGCATTTCAACCCTTTTGAAGAAGAGAGAGTGTTATATTTTTATAAACACAAGTATTGTTGTTCCTTTATTGGTATACAACATTTATAATGATTGGTGCAGAAGGCCAGTTCATGTCCATGTGGCATAATTTCAAACTTAGTTATGCTTGGAATTTCACTAGACCATCAAACAAAGCAGTCAAAGAAAGAAAAAAGGGCAGGGGGAGGGAAAAAGAAAGAAAGAGAGGAAAACTGAGGAAAGAAAAAAGAATTGAAAAGAAAAAATGAACAAAAAATAAGAACTCTACACTAATTACACAAAGAACAAAGGTACCCCAACCAAAAAATAAGACCTCAACTTCAAAGAAAGGAAATAGTTCAAAATTCAACAAACTTAGGAAAGACAAAAGCAGAAATGAACAAAAAGGAGAAGAAAAGAAGGTGAGACAAGATTTAAGAACAGGTACATTGCTCATTCTATAAAAAAAAACTCGTATTTTTTCCTCCGGTGTCTCTTTCAAGTTTTGTGAATTCACACCCGATAAAATTTAGCTAATTACGTAAAAGATTGGAAAGCTTTGATAAGTTGTGTATGTTTACATATATATTGCAGAGCTTCCTCCATGCATTGTCTTGAAAAGATTGTGAAATTTGAAGTCTTATTGATTATCTCTGGAGAAGAGACAATGGTATTGGAAAAATTGTGGATCTTCTTGCGATAATGAAACAAGTTGAATTTGATGTGTCATTGGTGTTCTTTCCCTGCATGGGATGAAAACATTTGGGGGTACTGGTAAGATGCCAGACCAGTGTTGAAGGTAGAATACTTCATGCCATGTGTTGGAAGAATGTGGGAGTTGTTAAAGGCACCAACTCTTGACCTGTATCATGGTATGTGCTAGGGGCTCCGGACTTGGATTTGAATCAGGAAAAGAAGAAAGTACACTTGTTAACTATGGAAAAAATTGACAAATGAGTCGATGAAGAATGGAAAAGGTTTATGTTGTTTGAAGAAAAAAAATTCCTGAAAAATTTTATTTCACCTATGGAGGTGAGTGGAAAACGTATACTTTGTGGTTTTGGTCAGGATGAGGAAAAAAGGAAGAAATGAGAGCTGGATATAAGCCATGCTTATTTTGTGGAGATACTTGTTAAAAATTGGCAAAAGGGAGGCACGTGAACCCATAATGGCTTGTGATTAATGGAAAGTAAAGATAGAGACCAATAAAAGAAAATAGTTGATAAATAATGACTTACAGATATAGAAAAAAGAGAAAGATAAAAAGTGTAAAAGACAGAATGAACAATTGAAACGTGAAAAGGAAGATAGAAAAATAATTAGCAAAGTAAAATATTGAATGATAGAAAGAAAGGAAAAAAGAAGGGAATAGAGCAATGTACAGTTGGTAGGAAAGATAAAGAGAAAAAGGAATCTCCTAGTAAAGTAAGAAAGACATTGAATGATAGAAAGACAAAGAGAAAATAAGCATGAAAAAAAAATACTTGGAGATAAAGTCAAAAGAAATCTTAATATTGGCTAAGTAAAGATGAACAAAGAAAAAAGAGAGGCACAAGAAAGAACATACTTTCTTTGTCTTTAAGGAAAAACATAAGGAAAAAGAATGAAAAACAAAGAAAAAAGGGTAAAGAAATGTACAAGGAAAGAAAATAAAAGAAAAAAAAGACTAATAAAAGAAAAATTAAAAAAGAATGAGACGGCGAGACAAGAAAGAAATGCTGAAAAAAGGGGGGGGGTGAGTAAAGTAAAAAGAAAAAGAAAATTAGAAGTAAAGCGCATATACACCTGCAAGTTAAAAAAGGAAGAAAAAATGGAAATGAAATGAAAGAACAACTCAGAAATGAAAAAAAACGATATCTTTGAGGACTTTAAAAAAGAAAGAAAAAAACAGAAAGAGACATTTAATACACTAAAACCCCCACCCACACACACCTGTACCTGAGAAGGAAGAGACTTTTTTTTAACAGAACTGACAACCTAAATGTTTTTTTGTTAGTTTTGAACCTTTTAGTTTAACATTTTTGTGGCATGGACAGTTTTTGTTTTGACTGGTTTGCATTGTCACAGTGTATTTTTTGGAAAAAAAAAATTTTTTTCCCCTTATCTGCTGAAAAATTTAGAAGAATTTTAAATCAAGATGACATTTTAAATTTTTCTTCACTTTATGAAAATTTTCCTCAACCATTGACATGGGGATTTTAATTTTGATTTTAATTTTTTGGGAAGAAGGAAGATTAACCTCTTGTAGGAAAATGAAATAATTTTTTTTTTTCTTTTTTTGTATATTAAGTCACCTTGCTATTTTTCATATGGGTTGGGACTGATATTGAGACTGATTGGCAAGGATTTTATTCAAATTGTGTCACAAATATTTTTGGAAATACAGTAAGAAGTGATTCTATAGAAAGATTCACCATCCTGTGAGTGAGGTCATGACATTGGCATCCCCCCCCGCTCCCTAGAAGAAGGGGTAACACAGAAGACCTTTGGTAACCCAAATTTTGAATTGGAGCTCTGAATAATCAGAATAAAGAGGAAAATGGCAGCATATCCTGCTCCAAGATTTTTGTGATTATAGATTTTTTTTAGTCTTTTTTATGGGGCATACAAATCGTGGTTAATTTCTTGGGTTCTTTTGGTCTCAATTGATGTTTTGGATTCATGCATGGTCAACTAGGTGAACCAATGTATTGCTGAAATAACCAGGGTCACAGTGTTTGTGACCAGGAATTTGGGACCAAGATGTTGGTCCTCTGTTGTTTTTGGTTTCCTCAAGGAATTGCAGAGGAGGGCCCTATGGTGTCTTGTAATGAAATTTGTATTGTATTTTTGTCAGCTGGTTATTGTGGATTTCTAAATAGGATATTCCACTTGTGTAAATAAGGGGACAGCAGAAATAAATCACGTGAATTGAGAACCAGAAAGAAAATGTGTGGGTGTTGAAAATATATATTGATAAGAGATACAGATATGCGTAGAGATTTGGGCAGATTCAAAAGTTCACATTGGGAAAATTCCTGTTTGATTAAATTTCATTTTATACATTTCATCGGGTAGTAAAGTAATTAATAGAAATTGATTATTGAGTCTATATTTTGAATTACATTATTATCAGTCTCTCTCTCTCTCTCTCTCTCTCTCTCTATATATATATATATATATATATATATATATATATATATATATATATATATATATGATATGCCAATGTTTGTTGTTTTTTGTTTTTTTTAATCATCATCAGGGCTATAATAGATGTTAAATGTTTCATTTGAAAAATATTCACAAATGAAAAATTCTAGGCCTTTTTTAATGTTAATATCATTCCATTTCAAATCATACTGATGTCATTCTTGTGTTTGGAAGATTTTTCAAAAAGATTAGGTCTTTGTTTATGGATTAAAATTTTTCAAAACATTTTTAATAATTCAAAATTTTTTAAAAATTCTCAAAATTTTCAAATTGCAAACCACAAAGACATTAGAAAAAAACTTTAAGAAAAATAGATTTTTTAATTTCTTTAAACCACAAAGATGTTATCTTTGGGGGGAGATTTTTTAGCAAAAAAGATTTATAAAAAATTTTTTAAATTGTATAAACAAAGATGTTATCTTTTTTAACAAATGTTTGAACACAAAAGTGATATCAGTATAATTTGAAATAAAATCTTATTAACACTAAAAAATGCTTTAAAAAAATTCTTTTTTTAAAAATATTTTTCAAGCAAAACATTTAAGATCTGTTATATTGCCCTGAAAATGGTATTTAAAAGAATGAAACATTAGCATATTATCATAAGAAATACATCCGAATATTTTGTTTTTTCATATTTTATAGTTTATAACAATCAGATTCATTTCTATTATATATATAAGCTTGCATCTTCTTTAAGCTTTAAGTGATTTCTTCTTTAATAAAATGATCTTATAGCTAAAGATGTTTTGATACTTTTTGATTCAGAAACTTATATCTCATGGAAATATTTGAGACATTTAGAATGAATTTGCATTCTTTGTCTATGATGGTGATTACAGCTATAATCAGGGCTCAGCAACTGCTTATCATTTTTGTCATTATACATGTTTCTGTTATTTTATTGCTTTTATCTCATTTTTTACTGCTGAAAAATTCTGATAGTAATTTATATTATGAAGAATCGTAATGTTGAATAAAATTAAAAATGAATGACTTTAATTTGTTTCAGATTATGTTAAAAATGCTTTGTTTTTGTCTTCAGATTCAACCCAGATGGG
The DNA here is from genome assembly GCA_963585895.1 of Sepioteuthis lessoniana. Classification (NCBI taxonomy): domain Eukaryota; kingdom Metazoa; phylum Mollusca; class Cephalopoda; order Myopsida; family Loliginidae; genus Sepioteuthis; species Sepioteuthis lessoniana. Next base: position 755,980 of record OY757916.1, on the reverse strand, counting down.
GAAAATTACGTAATTCAACGAGAAATCAACAAAAACAGTACATCCTTATGGTTTGTTAATGGTCGTCAAGCTGCCCAAAAAGTGGTAAGAAATTGCCGGAGTTTTTGGAAATTATTCTTAAATTGAGTTTCCATTCGTTTTTGAATAACCCATCCACTTGTAGTTATTCTATTTTTTTATTTCATTTTATTTATTTATTTATTTTTTTTGCTGGCCTTTTTTTAAAATATTTGTTCTTATAAAAGTAGAAATATAAAATATGATTGTTAATTTAAAGATTATCTTTTGTACAGTATTCATGAAGATATTTCAAATTTACCTGTTGATATTCCTTTGCAATATAAACTAAAACATAACATGGTCAGTAAGTACTAAATATAATACAGTAATAAAGACTGTAATATTTCATTATTTATCTGATGAAGCACGAAGATAGATTACCACTTGTGTTATCATTAGCTTGGTTGGCCGGGGACAGTAGAGTAAGAGTTCTCTCCCTTTTCAATCAGTGTCCTGCATCTGATAATGAGGCTCCAGTCCTGGAACTTCATTGCCATTACTCCCAGCTCCCCTTTCACCCATAGCAGTAGTACCTGTTAGGGTCCTATTTACGGGTCAAATAACATATTTAGTCTTTTTCTAGACTTTAAATCATTTACCTGTGTTCAAACAAACGACTATTACATTATTAGTATTATATAGCAATACTTGCAACCGTTTTAACTTTATGAAAATGAATAAATAATGTTGAATAGAACTACTAGTGTTAAATAACAACAATACTTGAAAACATTTATCTATGGGCAAACAAATGTGCTCTCTCATTAAGAAATTGGTTTGCAAATCATATATATTTAATGTATATTTATAAAAGGGGTTTGGCATTAAATAACCTAAAAGGGTTGATATGCCATAAAACCCAACCAACCAAAAAGATGAATTCAAAAACTTTAACAAGAACAAACAATTTAACGGTCTGTTAGTTTAGAATATGTTAACTGCATCTTTCTGCAGAGTGGTAAGCCTCCCACACACACACACACAAAAGAGGTGTCCTGCATCAGGTAATAAAAGGCTCCAGTTCTGTAACCTTTCATTGCCATTAATCCCAGGTCTACACTGACCCATAATGCTCACACCTGTTAGGTACTAGGAGTCAAATAGATCTGGTTGAAAAACATTAGATAAGAATGCTTAAAACCTCATAATTGTGCAATGAAATAATTATTATTATTATTATTTATTATTATTATTATTATTATCAATATTATTGAGTAGGAATAGTTACTTAAACCATATAATTGTGTATGAATTATTAGTATTAGATAGGAATACTTGATATCATATAACTGTGTGCAAATAAATGATTATTATTGACAAATAAAGAAATCAAAATTTAAAAAGATGATTGCTGTGGAACATTGAGAATATAGTTGTGATTGTAATCAAACATTAACAAATGAATAAAATTTCAACATTAAATAACCCATAAGGAGTTAATTTGCGATTGAATAAATAAACCAAACCAACATTTTTAGCCTAGCACAAATGAGACATGAAAGTAAAAAAAAAAAACCAGGGTTCTATTTCACAGCAGATTTTTGTGGAGAATTTATAGGTTGGTTGGTTCATAAGTCAGCTGGTAGATTTAGTATCATCTTAGTTTCCAACAGCAACAGATATGACATTTGAGCTGGCTGTTAGTTTGTCTGGGGGTAGGGGAAAACTAAGAATTTGATTTAATTCATGACTACACCAAGAGAAACATGTTAATGGTTTATAAGCCCAAAGTGTGTCTGTCTAATGAAACAACTGCAGGTCTTTTTTATTTATATAAGACATTTACTTATTCAGAATTATGAAATATCAAACTACTTCACTAAACACTCAAGTGGAAGTAAAAGATTTTATTTCTCTGTTTATAAAAACCATTTTCTTTTTAGCAGTCCTATCAGTGACCATCCTACATATTTTGGTTTTATTGAACATTTTATTATTAAAAATCTTGTATGTATTATTGTAGGTTATAGTGTTACACTTTCATTTGAAATGATTTTTTTTTAATTGCAACCAGATAACCAATAAATTTAGTATGTGTCACAAAATCCCTTTTTTTTCTCAAAAAAATGGTTAAAACATTTTTTCCCAGATTTAAAATGCAAAGTTGAGGTATCTGGTTGGCTAAAAATTAGCTAGGCACCCTACTTGGCCTAAATGAAAATCATGAAAAAGGTCTTATTTGCCATCAAATAGTAATTTATTTTTCTTTTTAGATTGAAGAAATGACTGTACGTTTAAATATTCAAGTAGGGAACCTTTGTCAGTTTTTACCTCAAGAAAAAGTTGCTGATTTCTCACGAATGTCACCTCAAGAATTATTGGAAAGCACAGAAAAAGCAGTAAGTTGTTTGGTGTTTTCACAATTTTCGGATTCCCCTTTACTATGTAACAATTATTGTTTACATATTATTTCTTGCAGATTATATTGAAACCAATCAGTATTATGTATAAGAGGCTATTTTAAAATTGAGGAACAATTTAATTTTCTTTTAGCATTGAAGAAAAAGAATTCAAAATAGATCTATAAATGTTGCTATGTGCAATAACTTATTGGTTTTATTTTTTTTAACTGTTTTTGTTTTTTTGTTTTGTTTTAACTTGAAAATAATTCCATTATTTCTCTTTCTTGGAGGATTTTATTCCTGACTGATAACTTTGCGTTTGTTAACTTTTCTTGTATTTTAGGTTGGCACCCCTGAGATGTATGAAACGCACATGATGCTGAAACAGGCTCGTGTTAAAGCTCGAAACCTTGAAAATATTTATAAAAATTCCTTGGAACGTTTAAATCAAGAAAAACAAAAAAATGATAATTTGCAGCAAGATGTTCGTAATTTTGAAGAGCGTCAAAAGTATCTTGAACAAATAAAAATGTTACGGATGAAGCGTCCATGGCTGGTGAGTTATTTATTTGTATTTTTTTACTGTGAGTGAATGTTTGATAAATTAATTTGTCACTTTTAAAAACACAAGATTGCTTTGTACTAATGGTTTGAGAAAGACATCCACTTTTCTGAATTGACTAGGGATTACTCTATGCTGCACTTAACTCAGTACATCATGTTATTTGGAGAGGAGATGGCTACTGCCGAGTAACTGATATTACTCTAAGAAACGCTCTCAACGACTGGCACCCTTATGATCTTTTAGGTCATGGGATAACTTATTTCTTTTTAGATAAGACGTATTTAAACAAAGTACCAGCTAATGTCGAAATATCACTGCAGTAACATAAAGAATTGGTTGGTTGGTTTATAGCGTATCAACCCTTTTCACGCCATTTAACACCGAATTATGTCTGTTTGATAAAATTTTATACGTTTCAAGATCTTCATATCTTCAAATATACATAAGTACAGTTTTTGCATACACAGAGTTATATGTAAATACAGTGCTATTTCAAACAATTCAGTTTAGTATAAGCACACAGTTGTATTAGACTCATAGATAGGACCCTATCAGTTGCTACCACTTCAGGCCAGAGTGGACTTGGGAGTGATGGCAATGAAGGGGTACTCCACATTCCTCAAAGCTCAAGCATTACTGAAGCTTGACCATCAGATTGTTTAGTGTCGTATCCAGGACACTTGTTAGAGGATGGGGTCTTACCCCTCTGCTGAGATGCAGTTGGCGTCTTCTACCCCCCTCCATCCCCAGCCAACAGGGCCACATAAAGAATTGAGAATGTGTTACTGCAAAGAATGGCAAAATAAACTCTTTGCAACAGTCATTCAAACTGTGTTTAAAAACTGCTGCTTCAATGACATTTAATGATATAGAGTAGCTCTTCTTTTTGGATACATGTTATTGATGCTTAGTTGGATTGACACCATGGTATACTATGTTTACTTGCTATAAAAAGTTTCAGGCACAGACATTTCTTGATAATTACACAGATTTCAAGTGATGGTCTTACTCAAATTTGAAGTGGTAGCCAACATACATTAAATAGTAATAGTAAACATCTGTTATTTTGGATTTTTTACTTGACATCTTTTCAAATATGCAAGTTCAAATGCAGCTTTTATTTAAATATATCTATCATTACTCTTATAAAAAAGTTTTTTTTAAATATTCATCCTTGTTTACAAACTTTCATAACTGTCATCATTTGGTTTTCATTGTGAAATAAAAAATATATATTTTTTTTTTTTTTTTAATGAATACTGGAACCGGCTAGTTTTATTTCTTTTTCATCATTTGATAGGAATATGAAGAACAATGGAAATAATTTACAGAAATGAAGAAATACGTGATTTATATATAAATATATGATATTGATGCGTAATTATGTTAATAGCCTTTTCGTCATTTGATAGGAATATGAAGAACAACGTAAAAAGTATACAGAAGTAAAGAAACAACGAGACGAGACGTCTCAAGCAGTTTCACGTTTACGAACTGAAGCTGCTCCTATTCAAAAAAATTTGGATGCTATTCAGAACAAAATTACACAAATTAGACAACAGATGAAAACGACGGTGAGAAATCTTTTTCATCTACTTTTTGTTCTCTTTTTCTTAATTGAATGTTTCTTTCTTATTGGCTTTTATATACAAAAATGATCACTGTAACATTCCGACCATAAACTGTGTTCCTTTATATAGACCATAAAATCCTTCTTCTTTTTTTTTCTTCTTTCTTTTTTCTAGTTGATATAAAAAAATGAGAGTTGATGATTGATCATTTTGTCTTACAGAGTAGCTGCATGTTGGAAACAGAACAACAAGTTGCATCTAATACAAAAGAAATTGAAGGAGAAATGGATAAAGTAAGGAAAATTAGCAGGACCTTTTCTTTTTCTTTTTTTTTTTTTTCTTTTTTTTTCTTTTCTGAGATTTTACTTTTTTTCTTTTTTTTTTTTCTTTTTTTTTTTTTTTTTTGGTGAATATGTCAATTGACTTTTTACTTTAGATTACGGAAGCCCTCGATGATTTGAAATACAAAAAGCAAGAGGAAGAACAAGGCAGAAAAAAGTAAGATTTTTCTCTTTAATTGTTTTTCCTTTTGTTATCCCCATAAAACTTGTCTCCCCAATTTTGCAACAAACTTTGCCTTATATTGAAGAGAAATAGGATTAATGTTTTAAGATTTATTTGCCTTTAACTTTAGTCTGCTCGTCCTTGTCATGTTTTATTTTGCCTATAACCTTTAACAACAGAAAATACTTTAATCCTTAATTTCTCTTCTTCTCGTAAATTCGTTTTCTTATTAGCCAAAGTGCTGCAAATGTTCCATTTCCCAAACAGTCTTGTAATCATCGCCAACTTTCAAAGTAATTGTTATTTCTTGTAGAATCCGAGAACTTAAGAAACAGCTTGTTATCTATGAAAATCAATTGATGACTTTATCAACTGAAGAAGATAATCAGGTGAGTAAAAGTCAGTGGAAGTGTTCAAAATTGTGAAAAGTTTCATTGTAATATTACTTAATTATTTTGTAGATCGTAAATGTCTCAGGTTGTTGAGACACATAGTCACACCTTTGATGGTGCTGTGGTTTCATAGCAATTAGGATTTTATGGGGTAGAGTTGCTAAAGCTACATAAGCCCTAGTTTTGAATTCAGAATTTTCATTCTAGACTAGTTGCCTTACCAAGGCTAAAATCCCAGTCTGTCCTATTATTAACCTATAGGGGGGGGGTATCATAATTTTTGTGAAGACATTAGTATGAAAGGGATTTTAACTGCTTGTCAACTCCATTTCCTAAGATGATAAATTGTTTCACTTCCAACATTTTCATAGATAACATAAAAGCAATCTGACATTGGACAAAGGAGGATCATAATGCAAATTGTGTTTCATGACTTTTTAAAACTTTTTTTTTTTAAACTTTGCATTTCTTTAATGTCTGTGTGGATTTCCTCTTCATGTATTAAATTACCTTTTTGTCTTTTAACTAAATTTTGGAATTATTTTCAGTGTTGTTGTTTTTTTACAATTGCCATTATGTCAAATGATGGGGGGGGGTCCCCATGATGTAGTGGTTAATGTGCCAACTGCAGCAGCGAGTTTGGTCTCAGTTGTGCTATTACATTCACTTTCAGACTCCCCTACCCCATGAAGGTTGATATGCCATTAAGCAAAAAATCAAACCATCTTGATTTAAAGGAAAGAAATCTCTTTTGGACTTTTCTTTTTTTTTTATTTTAACATTGTTTTATTTGCTATTTTAGCCAGCAATAGAGAATACAAACCGTGATATTCAGCAATTGACTCATCAACTGACCAAATTGCATTCTGACCAGGCAGGCATAAGTGATGAGGTCAGAATGGTCAATGCTTCTTTAAAAGGTTTGTATTTTATTCAATGGTCACTTTATGCTTATTCTGTCAAATATGTTGTATATGGTTGCAACAATTCTTTGAGCTCCAGTTTAGAAATTGATACAGTGCACTATTATCTGATGATTTATTTTTTCTCATTGTTTGATTAATAAATCCTAAATACTATAAAGTAAAAAAACTGTTCTTTTTTAGTCTTTGGTTTTGTTAAGGAAACAAGTTTATGAATTGAATTAATTTTAGAAAATGAAGCCATTGAGTAATCAAGCATATACCCAGATATTCAAAATTAAGAAGAAAAAAAAAACCTGCTACTCTCTTGTGTTTTTGTTGCATAAAATATGGAGTTTTTCCTTTTCTTTTTTTCCTGAAATATTATACATATCAATTGTGATGGTATTTTTAAAAAATTTAATATAATTTAAATACTATATTTTAGATGATATTCTTTTTCTAATGTTTTATACAAAAAAAAATGACACTTTAGATTTACATTTACCTGCATTAAGTCTTAAAAATCATCATCATCATCATCATCGTCTTGCTGATAGTATGGAGTCTCCTGACTCTCTCTCACTATCTGTCCTTATTGTCCATTGCTTTTGTCAGGTTCTCTAGACTGCATCCAGTGTCCATGCAGACCTAATATATGTAGGTTGTTGCTGGTCAGCCAACACAGGTGTGTCCTAGTATGGTAGTTCATAGGAGAATATCACTTAAGAGTTTGTACATACTTCTCTCCAGCAATGTCCAACATGCCTTGTTTGTCTTACTTAGATGGTTTGCGAGATGGGAGATAAGTGACCATACAGCCACTGTTTCCAGGATTTCTTCAAACAGCATATAGCATTCTTGTATGGTTCTTATGTGGGAATTCCATCCCTGGTCCATGCACTGCCTGCATGATAATCTGACCCCATGTCGTGTTGTCTTTCCCTGCAGGTTCAGATCAAAGTGCATGAGTCCAAGAAAGGTCCTCAATGGAAGAAAAAGGCAAAAACACAAAAGCTTGAATATATGTTAACAAAAGAGGGGTGTACGAGGTGCCTTCAATAAGTTTCCAGACTTTTTTGTACAGGCATTTAAAATTGTCGTAGACTCTTAAAAATTCAGTATGATATTGCTATACATCTTATGAGATGACTGACCAATTTTTATGATTTCAGGTTCAAATGAACAGCTACAGCAGCAATGGGAATACACCCTACTAAAGTCTGATTGTCACAGCTGGTGAATTTTAAAAATGCAATCTGGACGTGAAGACACTTTACAAGAACGATATGCAATAAAATTGTGTTTTAAACTTGGAAAAAATGCCACTGAAACGCATGGAATGCTTCAGACTGCTTTTGGAGCATCAGTTTTTGAGTGGCATAAGAGATTCAAGGAAAGCAGGGAGTCTGTGAGGGATGATGAGAGGTGTGGGAGGAGTAAGGAAGTCAGAACACCAGAATTGATTGGCCAAATAAAGAATTTCATGGATAAGGACCGTCGTGTGTCTATAGAGACAATAAGTGCACAATTTGATGTCAGTGTGGGAACTGTACACACAATTATTCATGAGGTACTGAAGATGCGGAAGATTTGCGCAAAGTTTGTCCCAAGGGTGCTCAGAGAAGATCAGAAAGAAAGACGTTGTCATGACAGCAGGGAGATGGTCGAGCTGATCAATTCAGATCCCACAGTTCTTGATGCTCTGGTGACCTGCGATGAAAGCTGGATCTGCTGCTATGACCCAGAGACAGAGTTCCCAGTGGAAGCATGCTGGCTCTCCCAGACTCAAGAAGGCCAGACAGAGCAAATCCACCCACAAACTTTTGATGATCCCTTTTTTTGACAGCACTGGCATGATTTACATGCACTGGGTTCCCACTGGACAGACAGTCAACAAGGAATACTATGTTGAGGTTTTAAAGGACTTCAGGAAGAGATTCCGTCGGAAGAGGCCAGCACTCTTGAAATCAGGTCAGTGGCATTTCCATCAGGACAATGCACCAGTTTACAACTCCATCCTTGTCACAGACTATTTGACCAAGATGGGCATCAAGACAGTTCCTCATCCTCCCAATAGTCCAGACCTTGCTCCCTGTGACTTTTGGTTATTCCCTAAGCTCAGAGGCTGTCAGTATAAGACAATTGAGGGGATGAAAGAGGCTGTGACGAAGGTCATTGACACGCTCACACAAGAGAACTTCCATGGGGCCTTCCAGAAGTTGTTGGAATGGTACAACAAGTGCATTGCTGCCGGAGGAGATTACTTTGAAAGGGACTAGAGTTTCATGTGTGTACTATCATTAAAAGTGCCCATACGAAAAAAAAGTCTGGAAACTTATTGAAGGCACCTCCTATGTGACACTTCACAAAATGACAGTGTGTGGAGTTCTCCATTTTGCTTTATAGACAGTCAGTAAAATTCCCTTAAATAAAAAACCAGGTTGACTGCTAGGTTCTCGGACCTGACCTGACCTCTTCCCTTGGCAGAGCCTCTGAGAACCTCTCTCTCTCTCTCCAATCCAGCAGACTCTCTCTGGTCTCCTCTCTCCAGCAGACTCTCTCTGGTCTCCTCTCTCCAGCAGACTGACTTGTATATATGCAGGAGTGAACATTTACCACTCCCGGATTTTTTACCACCCAGAGACTGGACATAAAAAATATTGCCAGACTCCAGGAGATGATAAAAAATGAAGCTCTTTTAAGTCATGGTTCCAATTTTTTCTGACCATCTCCACTTGCAGGGTTGGATTAGTGGTTCCCACACAAAATATATCTAGCCACACATACACACATATATACATATATACCTTTGGTCAACTCCCACCCTTACACATGTCTACACATACTCAAACTTACTCATGTGTTTCTACACACATAGGCACACGCACATACATATAGCTAAGTCTATATACTACCATACCAGCATTTACAGTGTCACACTTATCTAGCTTTTTGTCCCTTGTATTTTGTTCGAGACCGAGTAGTGCATCCATACAGTAGTACCAACACAGCCACAATCTGGAAGAAATCCTATTTTATTTTATCATAGCAATCAAATTTCCATATGACTGATAACCTGTCAATAGTGGCTCTCACCTTCTCTGTGCATATGTTGACATCACTTTTAATTGATGAAATCTGATATAACTGTTTCTTTGGTGTATGGAATCAAATGCCTTGGAGAAATCGATAAACAAGAGTGTTGCCTTGCAATTTTCTGCTTGTACTCTTTCAATGATTTGGTGGATAGTCAGAATCGGAGAAGTTGTGAATCAATTTTCCGAAAACTGTTCTGATTATTCCTAAGAATTTTCTCGATTTCAAGTAGGATATGTTTGAAAAGTAGGGCATTATATACTTTGGTAGCTATAGCAGTAAGAGTTATGCCTCTGTAATTCTTTGTGATTCTTAGGTCACTTTTCTTGGGGAAGGGAACGATGCTGCCTTTTTTCATGCTAATCATGATTGTCTATTTTCTACTGAATTTCTGATATTGATTTGGCCTTGAATATATTTTAGATGCTTTTTTTGGTATGTTTTTGTTAGTTCTCTCTGGGCTTCTTTAAGTTTCTACACTTTGGCATATGTTGGGTTTCTTTTATTAAGTAAAGATGCTTATTTCATATTATCTTGTTTTTCCCTAGCTGCTATTGCTTCCTAGAGAACATTTGGCTCTTGGTTTTGTTGAAATGCACTTGACTGCTACTTCTATGTGGGTGGTAACAAAATTTTCATATTTGTCATTTGGGGTATGTTTTTCAGATATTTCCTGAAGACTATCAAACTTGTTTCTTAAACTTATTGTATATTGATTGCTTTATATCGCTATTGGCAAATGAGCACCAATTATATTGTGAAGCAATACCCATCCGTTTCTTATTTCTTTGTAGACTCAGGCAAATCTTAGCTGAGACAATTCTGTGATTGAAAAATACTCTTTCAAAAGAGGAGTATGCCTCATTGTTCAAAGTGTTGTTTATCCACTTCTTGTTAATGATTATATAATCTTGCTGTGTTTTAGAGTTATTTAGGTAGGTGTAAGTTCATTGATTTTCCTTCCTTTTTTTTTTTTTTTTGGAATTCAGTGTTTAGGCATACAAGCCTGTTCTTGAGTGAAAAATTTGCTAGATATTCACCATTTCTATTTGGTGAGTTGTGTAAAGAGGATTTATTTTCACTTTTGCCTATATAAGCATTCATGTGTCCACCAATGATCAGCATATTTTTGAGGACTGAGTTGGACAATGTAGCACACACCATTCTTGGTTGGATTTTCTTTATGCCACTCAAAGATTTTAAAGCATGGGAACTTTTCTAAACCTCCAATAGCAGCATTGATGGAATTTTTCCATGTAAATACCAACACAAATGTCCATCCATTACCAGGATCATTGTGTTTTAGTTTTAGTTTGCTATGGTCATATCTAATATTCCTGTACACATATGATGTCTATATTCTGCTCAGCTGCTGACACTGTAAGCTCAGGTAGCTGGTTTATTATATTTAATGTTCTAATGTTAAAAGTTCCTACGCTGGCATTGTTTTTGCATCTAAGTAAATTAGTTTTGGTCTGCTGTAACTGAATTTTTTCAACTACTGTGGCCAGAGCTTCAACCTCAGCAGAATGCATTCCTTGTTTAGCCATATGTGGAGGATGATGCCACTTGATTGTCATGGAAATCTTTCAATGGCTGTGTTTTCTCATCAGTAGACACCATCCTTATAGATAAGTAGTAATAGTTTCCTGACTGAACTATTTGATCCTAGCTGTTGACCTATGAGGTTCCTTCCTCTGCCTAGCATCAGGTGAAACTCCCAATTGTCTCGTTTTCAGATTCATCCACCTGCTGCATCCTATGATTTCCAATGTTGTATGCTTGTGTAATCCTCTCCTCCCTTAGAATTTGTTATCCAGTGACAAGCCAGGGCAAGATAATGGTGATTATAGAAGCTGCATGTTTGATTATCACAAAGTTTCACCTCTCTGGTCTGATCATAGTTTGTAAGTCACAGAGTGATACATTTGTAGGGGTTTAATATTTTAAGTTTTCCTTTGCAAAAAGAAAAATTGATGAGGGGGTACCAATTTGAAATTCTTAACTCTTTTTCCTTAAAATTTAAATAAAATGAAAGCTTTTGCCTGGGTTGTTCAGTAGTAAATCTCTTTTTTAAAGCATCAACTCTTCATGAAAGAAACGTTTACTTTGCTTTTTATTGTGCATCTTCATCATAAAATGAGAATATGCTTTCATTTACTGTAGAATGGGGGGGGGCAGTATATCAGAATTTTAGTTTTGCCTCTAGGTTTGAACTTTTAGTCTTTATTATTTATACTTTTAAATTTATCACGTAACCCAAATTAGAATTTGTAAGACGTTATATACTTACACCTTATAACTTTCCAAGTTTTAATTTAGTATAAATCCAATAATCCCTTTTGATTTTATTCAAGTTTTGTAGATTGATTTTATTCTTTACTTTAACAATTAACCAATGATTTAGTTATTGCCTCTCTCTTTTTTTTTCTTTTAGCTTTTTTCTTTTTAATTCTGCCTCCTATTATTCTTCTTTGTAATGTTATTTCTTGGATAGTTTTTTAGCATTTAAATATTTGCAAATTTTGAAAATGAAATTCATTCCAATATTTACAATTTACACAAAAACAGTTTACCACTTAGTGGAATCATTTGACTTCAATCATGTTTTGCGTGCTAATTCTTTCTGTCTTTATTGTACATTTTTTAGGGTTTTTTTACTGTTTACATTTTTAGAATATGTGTATCAGTTTTATTTGTTTATTTGGGGCAGTGGGAGTTAGCTCAAGATGGTGGGAGGTATAGATTTTTCTTTGCCTATTCATTTTGGCTTTTTTTCTTTGCCTATTCATTTGTTTTTTTTCTTTGCCTATTCATTTTGGCTTTTTTTCTTTGCCTATTCATTTTGGCTTTTTTTCTTTGCCTATTCATTTGTTTTTTTTTCTTTGCCTATTCATTTGGCTTTTTTTTTTTGCCTATTCATTTTGTTTTTTTCTTCTACTTCTGTCAATATTCTTCTTTGTGCATTATTTCTTGGATAGTTTTTAAGCATTTATTATTTACAATACACCATTGTTCACATACAGATCTGTATCTGTCAAATTGATCCACTTACATATGATGAATAAAAAATTGTAGCAGTAAAAATAATGATTACAATATTAACTCAGAAATTTTTTCAAAGAGAAGACTATTATCATCAAACAGTTATTTGGTACACAATTCGTTCATTTTCATATTTGGCTCTGAAAAAGTTTATACCAAAAAAGGAATGAAAGGGCAAAAGATGTATAACACCCAAAATAGTAAATATTGGGTGGGAGTAAAAAGTATCCAACAGTCAATGTGAGATCAAATGGCATAATAGGAATTTGTATTGGTGTTTCCATCTTACCATTAACTCATAGATCTCGTGAGTATCAAGGGTCCTGCATTTGAACAATCCTATATTTCACCAAAACCTGTTGATCTAAAAATATAAAGACTGGTTTTATAATTTTTTTCAAATTATCACTGGTTAGACATCTATCATTTTATTACATAAATTGATTAGCTGGTCTCATGCTTTTATTTAAATTTCAAAATTTTATTGATTCTTTTTGAACACAGCTTGTATGTAATTGTAGCGAGAGAAATCGCATGCATGAATGTTGTGTAAAATGAGATCAGGAGGAGAGAAACGGGTGATTGGGGAGATCAAACTCACATCCTTCCAATTGTGAATTGTGTTTGATGTCAGGACTCCCTACGCACTGGCGCGCATGTAAATTACCGGATGTGGCATTTTGGTATCATTATTTAAGTCTTACCTGAATGCACTGGGATGAAAGCGTTTTGAGTCTTGGTGATATACAGCGAAAGACAAGCTTAGATGTAGGACTGCTAAAAAAGATTGTTGCAAGCAAAAAGGAATTCATAGGAAGAAGCTAGGAGAACTGTTATTTTCAGTGTAGAAATTCAGCTGTCCACCTTTAATTAAGAAGAAGACAACACAGCAACAGCACTTGAAATTGATTCCATGTGTTCAGTTACAAGATACTCTTTTCTTTCTGTTACTCACGAGGCATACTATCCCCCCCCCCCGCTCTTCTTTCAGTAATAAAAACTTATTAAATTCTAGACAACAAAATGAAGTTTTGAAATATTAAATAGTTGAAAATAAAAAAAATTTGACAATATAAATAAACTAGCAGAGGTACCTGACATTTGGTATCAAATATGTAGGATTCTTTTTTCTTTTTTTTTTTTTTTTTTAACCTCTTAAGACTTATAATATTTTTTTGTGTGTATTTTCTGTATGTAATTATATATACATCTTTTATTTTTGTAATGCAGACACATCTGTACAGTTAAATTCTTTTCAAACTGCTGCAATGTGTGAATCTTTGAAGATTAAGTTTAAAGTTAAAAAAAACAAATATTTCCAATGTATATACAGAAAATATGTTGTTTTATAACATCTGTTACTAATTATATCATCATGTGAAATAGAACCATTTCTTATTTTGATTGTTTGAGGATTTTAGAATAGTTTGAAGTAGAATTTAATCCCTTCTTGTCAGTCATTTGTGTGAATGCTCCTAGGACAAAATATAGGTTTTCTTTGTTTTTATGCCTTATTCTGGGATACATTTGGACCTTTATATCAAATTTGGTCAAGATCTGTTGAGAAATGACATTATTCCAACAAACTTAGATGCTTCTTATTTGTTTTTGGAATCAGAAATTTATAAATTCTTATGAGTAAAATTATTGAAAAAGCAAAATTGTCTTTATTTTCTAAGGTTTTTTTCCCAAATTCAAAGAACTTATCACAGCAAACTTAAATTATTTTAGAGAAATAATAATTTTTGAAACATGAATGTTTCTTAGTGTCCAATTACCTTGAATTTGTAGTTAGAAAAGAATCTGATAAAGAAAAATTACAACATATTTTGATTCTTTTGTAGATCTTGAGAGCATATAATATTTTTTTATTTTCTTCAAAAAGTTATTGGATTTAACCCGAAATTTATTTAAAAGAAAATGATAAATTAATGAAAATCCCTCCCCTGCGCTTTTTTTTCTTTTTTTTTTTTTTTTCTAAATCTTGATAAGTCCCATAATTTTCATTCATTTCTTTTAACAAAGTTTCAGAGTGCCCAGTCGGCTGGGACTGTAGAATACCCTGACTGCTTCTCTGCAGAGAGGTAAGACCACCCCAACGAGTGTCCTGATTATGACACAAAACAATCTGATGGTGAGGCTCCAGTAATACTAGAGCTTTGGGGAATGCGGAGTACCCCTTCATTGCCATCGCTTCGAGGTCCACTCTGGCCTGGAGTGGTAACACCTGACTTGGTCCTATCTATGGGGCAAATAAAACTAAACTGCGTACTTACGCTAGAGAACTGTTTTTGACATTTAAACTGTACTTACACTACACTGAATTGTTTGAAATAGAACTGTTTTGACATTTAACTGTGTGTGGACAAAAACTATACAGATACCAAAATCAAATTCTTTGAATTAGAACCATTTTACTAAACTGAATAGCTTAAAATAGAAATGTTTTTGACAATTAAACTGTGTACTTATGGTGAACTGAATTATTTGAAATAAAACTGATTATTTGTATAAAAATGGATTTGGCATTAAATAACCTACAAAGGTTGATATGCCATAAACCCAAACAACCAACCAACCGTAGTTTCAGATTAAAAATGAATTCATTTGAAAATAAATTAATTAGATTCATTTAAATCATTACAAGCCAATTCCAATTTCTGAAAAATACTGGATTCTTATGATTCTCAAATTTGATTCTGTTTAATTGTCCTATCTATCTATATATATATATATATATATATATATATATATATATATATAGTGCAATTAAATGGAGACTCAAACTCGGTTAAGCCGTCATAATAAATTTATTTCGGCGGAGAATATTGTTGGTATATTCTCCGTCTCGTCGGATGACTCTTTACATGCTCTGTATTGTCCCAGAGATATGATGCGAATGAGGAGTTACAGTTCGTATTCAGAAGATAAATAGGAAAATTAAAGAAATTAAAAATCAAAAAACAAGGATAGAGATAAGAATAAAACAAAAATAAAAAACATAAAATAAAAAACAAAAAACCATTCGTTCCTAGGCGCGAGCAGAGGGTGTGAACATATTATATGTTAGAACGATTAAGAAACAGGAGTGGAATTAATCTACTGGTCAGTCTCTTTGATTCTATGTTCTGCCTGTGTGTTCTACTACTTGGCAGGTGTGCTATTCTAAACAGACTCAGATCGTTTAACTAATGGCTATCTCATATATGATATATATTTATTTCTGATATGTCTGTTAATCAGCCCAGCTGTTGTCATCTTAAGTGTTTCTCTAGTTTCAATTAGGATCGAGATACATGAACCAGATAAGGTGGGGACATTCATTATAGTCGTCAAGTGTATTTCTTTAAAAAAATTACCCTAAAATTGGTCAAGGGGAATAAACCACTCTAGAATCCCAGGCCTTATTTTGGATTAATCTTCCTTGTTCATCTGGCCCTTATCTACCTTTGTCTTTCCTTGTCTCGGTGATATCTGCTGTTGTGTTGATCTCTACTATTTACTAATGTTTCTTTATTATTTAAGATAATTTAAATTTTCCTCTATGTCTACATTTAAACACAAGTTCATTTCTCTTGTTCAATAAAAGTTTTCTATTCTTGAAATTGATTATGCTAATTTTTTCGTCTAAGCATAGGTTACATCTACCGTTGAAGCTGTTGGCGGCAGATGAGTGCCTTAATATTTTCCACTTAATTTGTGGAGATAGCCCCTGATCCTTCAGGCCCCAGAAGTATTTCGATAAAGCAGTCTGGTACCTAAGTTTCGGGTTGGAAAATGAGTGTCTATGGCTGTACCATCTTTGCTTCCAGTTTCCCGCGGAGATCCCTATATAGATTCTTTCACCGTCCCTTTGCTGTTCCATAGGAGAAATGCATGCTTGGTATACGACATTCCTCGTGGTGCAGCGTCCGCCCAAGGGGCATTCTTCCTTATTCCTACAGTTACAAGACTCCCCGTTTGGGTTCCTATCTCTCGTGGTAAGCTCATTGAGTAGCCTCCTATTATGGTTGCTTAGTATATTGTACATGTTTTTTGTGCAGGAGTAGCTAATTTTCACTGTATTTCTGTTAAAAATCCTACTCAATGGGTTGCCTCTATTAAAATGTTTATCTAGTAGGTGTAGAAAGTGTCTACCTATGTTAATGTTTGTGAGCTTACAAAATGGCGGATTGAACCAGACTACTTTTCTATTTCTATTCTTTCCTCGTTTATTTCCGTGACTACTATTATTAACAGTCTCACCTACCTTGAGGGGTGTGTGGCCCCCACTATTATTCTTCCTAGCTCTCGAATTGAGGTCCACCGGGGTTAAGTATTCCAGTCTACCTTGGAATCCACTGTCCTTCAGGGCGTCATCATATCTACTTTTGTTTTCTTCGAACATTTTCTTACCTGAGGACAGCCTGTTAATTCTTTGGTTCACCGCATTGGGTATCTGTCTCAGTACCGATCTTGGGTGGTTTGAGGAGATATTTATGTATCTAGGGGCGGAATCGTTCTTACTAAAGGGTTTGAACGTACCATTATTTAAATTCAATGTGACGTCCAGAAAGTCTACTATTTTTAAATTTGAGGCTATTTGAATTCTAAACCCTAGTAGTTTGAAGGCCCTAATAATTTTCTTTTGTATACTAGCGGTCTTCGGACCGTTACTGTCTGGGATATAAATAATCCCGTCATCTCGGTAAAGTCCAACTTGTTGCGAGTTGACAATACGACCTAGCGTATCTAGGATATAGATCCCCACTAAGTCTGCTACCTGAGCCGAATCGTAGGCCCCCATGGGGACGTCGAAATTGTCTACGTGACTTTTTACCCAGGATCTGCGGTTATCGGATAGGATGGTTTTTCTACTTGCTAGGATAATTTCTATTTCTTCTTCTGTGATCTCTGTATATTCTCTAGCGTGGTTAAGGCTCCTCACTAATAATTCTTTAGTGATGGAAGGGTAGAACTCTATGATGTCGAATTGTACGAAAGTGGATCTCTTTTTATCCTTAATTTTCTTAAACCAATCGATAGTATCCATAGAGTTTTTCCACAAGTTATATTTGTGGCTACTCATCAATCTAGACGTAATCTTCTGTATTACATCTTTAGATACAAGGCCTAGTTCGGTTTTTGTGGGGTTAATTAATCTAGTCTGCTTTTTATCTGGGAAGTTTTTTTTGTGATCCTTAAATAAAATATAGGCACTTCTTTCTTCCAATTTCCCAACTCTATCTATCATATTTACTTTCTGAGCAAACTTAGCTGTGTCCCTGTTGATTTGAGTAGTTGTGTCGCTATGGTCTAGTTTATATGATTCCGTGATCCTATCATTAAGGATTCTCTCATATTCATGTGGACTGACCTGGTATATGTTGTTAGACTTATCAGATCTGACCCAGATCTTCCTTGATTTCCTAATTCGCTCTATGTCCTCTCTCAATTTCGCCTGGAATGAATTTTTAGAGTTCAAGAATTCAATCTTCCGAATTATGCCGAATAGGTCACTCTCGAACTGGTCCAGTCCGCTGTTGCTTGGTGGTGTCCTCTGCGACTTCAATCTTCTTGCGCCGGGTTTTTGTTCCTCTTTTGTGGCTGCAGGGTTGAGATGAAAGTGGGCCTTCCATCGCATCCTCTTGATAAAGTCCACTATTTTATCCGTTAAGGATAGGACAAATTCGTGTTTCCCAGGGAATGGTATGTTCTTCAGGGAGTATTTCGGCGTGAATTTTTCCATTTGCATGTATAACCAGTATCTCCTTTCTTTTTTTAAAACTTATCCACGGAGTGCTCAACTTTTTGCAAGGAGCGATAATTCTAAATTATCCAGTTAGTGTCCAAGGACAGTGTGTGTGGATTATTGTTTTACATAGAATATATGAGGGTAATCATATAAATCTATGAGAGTGCTCAATGTATGGCTATTGTTAGTTCCCTAGGGTATAACAAAATTCACATTCAGAAGTATAGCTACAGACTCAGTGGTACTTGGTAACTGCCAGTTTCTTGCCTATGCTATCATCAAACTGGCAGTCACCAAGTACTGTTGACTCAGTGTCTATGCTATTCAAACTATTAATACATATATCTATTGTTTGTACAAAATTTTCTATTTGACCAGAATATTCCAAAGAGATAGGCAATTTGATGATGAATATTAATTGGAGCTTGAGAACATTATTATTTCTTCAAAGTCATCAAATTCAATCTATTATGAAATTACTTTCACTTTGAGAATAAAGAACAAGAAGTTTCCAATATAATATTTTTCTTTTCTCTATTTGTTAAGCTTTTTTTCATTTATATCATTACAGAACATGTCCAATCCCTCCAGCATCTTCATGATATTGCTTTAATCCGGTTGCAGGCCTTGAGAAATCTCCATAAAAATACTTACCTGGCAGTTGTTTGGTTAAGAGAAAATAAACATTTATTTAAAAGTACAATTCATGAACCTATCATGCTTCAGGTAAGTAGTGTTCTAGATAAAAAAAAGTTTCTTATTTTCAAAGACATGTTCGGTCATGATTTTTTCTCTATTGTTTCACTTTGTCTTTTTTTTTTTTTTTTTTTTTTAAAGGACTTTACTTGCATTTATTCTCTATATTTTTCTACAGATCAACATGAAAAGCCCATCGGATGCTAAGTTTCTTGAGAATCATATCTCTTTTAATGACCTGCGTTCATTTGTATGCGAGGATGCTGATGACATGGACTTATTTCTATCAAAGATTCGAGATGAGCAGAAATTAAAAATTAATTGTGTGAAAAGTCCATCCAAGCCATTGACTCAGTTTCAACCTAGAATTCCATTAGCGCATTTACAGTAAGTCTACCTTTTATCTTTTATTCTTTTCATTCAGCTTTTGTGTTTGTATATAAAATCTAAATCAAAACTTCTGTTTGATACCATTTTCACTTTTAGTCCAGAGCAAAAGTCTTCTTCTTACGTCTGAGGTCGACCAGGGAATACACTGATTAAAATGTACAAACAATAAAGACAAGGAGTGTAATTGTTTGAACTTTAATGATCCTTCTCTAAAGAAAATTTTGCTATTTTGACAACTAATGACTATATTGGTTGAAATTTATTCAGAAATATTTTTGTTTTAGGTAGAAATTAAAAAAACCATCTACAGTTTTGAATGGTTGGTTTGACATATTAGACTGCCTATTTCTTTAAAACAACATTGAGATTCATTGAAGATTATTGTTCTAAATAATAAATTGGTTAAATCTGAATATTTTTACTTTAGTTTTCTTTAAATAAAAGAAACACTCAGTGAATAAGAAGTTTTATTGTTTCTATCAATTTTCTTCTTTCTTTATTCAACCTGTTATATTTCAATGATACATAGAGTGAAATCTCATAAATTCAAGAAAGTTACGATGTAATTAATCTCAGATCCTATCAGTACACACACACACACACGTATTGGAAAATACAAGAAAATGAATTTTAGTTATTGTGCAATCAGGCTCCTATTTTGACTTTGTCATATTTCTTATTTACAAAACTGTTATGTAAAATAATCTTTTTTTTTTCTTTTGTTTGTTTTAAAGATGATATTCTTTATTTTTTTTATTTTGTTTATATTTATATGTATTTACTTGACCCCTCTGCTACTAGCAGGATATAACTCAAGGTCAATTTTAAAACAGAATAAAGCTGGTTGGAATTTAAGATTTTCTTTTTCATAGACTGGTTGCCATACAAAGGCTAAAGAGCCCAGTTTGTTTTTATCCAACTCCTTTGCCACAAGGTCAATTTTTAACTGAAGTACACAACTGGTTTGAATTCAGAGTTTTCCTTCTCCTAAGCTAGTTGCCTATCCAAGGATTTAAAAAAAAAACAATCTACCTTACAACTGACTCTTAGCTGGGGTGGGGAGAACATATGGATTCATGCCTTTTCCAAGAGCATGAGTATGAAGAGAAACACCAACAGCCTCATCTAGGATTTGAACTTGGGGTTCCACCAAATAAATGTACTTGTCTGAAAAGAGGGTCCCATGTAGAATGTTGTGATGCACCTATGTTGACATCACACAAAATGTTATTTTATTTTAGTTATTCACTAAGCTTAGATGAGGAACTGAGGCTAGTGGTACCTAGTGAAAATCAAACTCCTGATCTGCTTGCCTAGTTTGATAATGATTATGCAGGGTGAGGTATCCATGTTTTATGAATTTTTATTCAAGTGAAATGTTCATAAATCTCATTATCAGTCACGTGATCACACTGCAGAATTTTTAAAAAAAAGTTGTTTTTTTTCAAGACTCTATTAGCAGTGCATTTCTGTGTATTAGTGCAGTGATGCAATCTATAACTTCATTGGGTTAAACAAGTTTCTCGTATACCCTGTCCACAGGGCTTAGAATATGCTGACTATTCTCTGCAGACGGGTAAGATATTCCCCCTTACACACACACTCACACACTCACACACACACACACAAAACAAAAATTGTCATTAAACTGCATCTGATCACGAGACTCCAGTTCTTGAGCTCTGGGGAATGTGGAATAGCCTTTTATTGCTATTATTTCCAGGTGCACACTCGGATCTATAGTAATACTACTGGTTCCATCTAGGAGTCAAATAGATCTGCTTGTAAATTTTTTTGGATTATACTTGATATCCTATAACTGTTCGAACATCTTTAAAAACTTCACAAAAAATATAAATATAAACATATGTGTAAGCAATTCCCTAACCTCTAGGTATAAAATAACACCTGATAGGTTGACATCTCATTAAAATCAATCTTAAGTTAAATTTACAGTCTAAAAATGATAAAATCATTTCCAATAACTCCTACATACTTTTTTCTTTCAAAAATTCATGTAATGAATTATCATCATTGTTACTAAAGAAACTATTTTTAAAAAAAGTATGTATTTACACAGGAACAATTTTTTAGATTAATTCTTGTTTGAATTCAACATTTTCCTTCTCATAGATTGGTTGCCTAACCAAGGCTAAAGAACCCAAGGGAATTAGTGTGAAGTGGAATTCAAACAGTCTTCTCCAGGATTTGAACTCCTATTGTTGATTACATTTCCTGCAGCAATAACCATTACACAAAGTGCATCTCTTTTTCTTTTTCTTTTTTTAAAATTTTTTTCCTTTTTATTTTTATTTTTTTCCAGGAGATATGGTTTCCATTGTTTTTTAAAAGATTTGTTTGATTGTCCTGATGCTGTGATGAGGTTTCTCTATCTTCAATATCGTGTTCACTCAATTCCTGTCTGTAAAAACAGAACACCAGGCAATGTGGATCAAATTATAAAAGAAAATCCAAAGTTAGATCTTTTTTATACAGAAAATAATCGGGTCAGTTTAGTTTGTTTTGTAATATAATCAAATGAAACAATCAAATATTTTGTTTTATTTGAAATATATCTTTTTTCTTTTTCTTTCCTCCCTCCTTCTGTTCAGTGAAAATTATGGTGAAAAATAGTTTAGTTGCTTTTAACCAAATATATCGTTTTAATAGATGTTTACTTGAGCTGACTTATTTTATAAACAAAATTGTGAATTTTTAACGTACCACAGTGTTTTTAAGGTACTCTATTTCAAATAGATATTTATTTTTTAATCTATTTTACTTTTAATATATAAAAGTTTTAAAGTTCATTATTGCTTAACTTTATTTATAAAACATTAGAGTGTAGTTTTAAAGAGAAAAAAGTCATTCGTAAGTTCTGTTGATACTTTTTTAGGATTTGGCAAAATACACTCGCACACTTAAAGAACAAAAAATATCCTTGCTCCACTCTCTCTCTCTCAAGTAATGATGTCTCCTGCCTTTTTCCATTCTTAACTCACCCAGTTGGCTGGGGCTGTAGAATATGCTGACTGCACCTCTGCAGAGGGGGAAAAATAAACAAAAAAACCATGAGGCTACCTGTTGGCCATGGGTGGGAACCCATAATACTTAAGGACGGGATCCTGGTAGCTGAGCCGTCCTTGATCTGGCAACCAAAGAGGTCACGTGACTTGCAACACTCCACTTTGGCCCTTACTGGGCTAGACAGGCGGTCGAAGAGGCCTGATTCAATCAACCGGCTGGTCATGTCAGCCCTCTTTCAGATTTTTGCAAAAATCTGAATTAGTAGGCGATGGCTGTAAGGTCACTCATGCTGAGGAAAGACCTATAGTCCTTTTTGTTCCTGGGTGAGTAATTATCTTGGGAATGAAAACCCAGGGATAAAATTAAATTGTCTACCACCAGCATGAGTATATTGACTATGTAGCGCTAATGTTACAAGGCGAATGGGTTTCCCCCTAGGCACATCCTCATGTGGGACTCCGTGGTAGGTGGGGAGCATAGTCAATGAAACTCTGACTTTCTTTATGGCTTATGAAAATATAACCCAAGCAAAAACCAAAAAAATAAAAAGACCCCTCTTAGAATCAGAAAGTGAACATGAAACTGATGAAAACTTCTATCATTTCATTTTGTAATTGAATCAATAGAGGAAACCCCAATCCCCAAACTATCCCCATTCCTAATTCAAAAAACAATAGAAACGCATTGTAAACCAATCAATATCAAAAAAGCTATGAACAACACCATTATTATACAAACAAGAAATCAAAAACAATCAGAAAAACTAAAATGGAAACAATTTGGAAAACTAAACATAAAAACATTCCCTCATCCAACCCTAAACTTCTTGAAAGGAGTTATAAAATCTCCAGACCTTGTATCGTGTTCCCTTGAAGAAATAAGACTACATCTTAAACCACAAGGCATAACAGATGTAAGGAGAATCTCCATACGCAAAGAAACAAGTACCATTGACACAAATACATACATACTAACATTTAATAAACCCACAACTCCAACCAGCATTAGAATAAGTTACATAAATACAAAAATAGAAACTTACATACCAAACCTTCTAAGATGCCCAAAATATGGACATCCTAAAGATAAATGCACTAGACCACCAATATGTGCAAAATGTGGAAATTCAAATCACACAGAATTAGAATGTAAAAATCCCTTTAACTTAATCAACTGCACAGGAGAACACGCTGTGTACTCACAGGTATGTGAAATGTGGAAAAAAGAATAACAGAAATAAAATACACAAGAAACATCTCCTTCCCTGAGGCCAGAAAAATAGTTGAACAAACACAAGAACAAACCCAGTTATGCATATGTAACTAAAAAAGGAAACAAGAAAAAGGAAGATACAAAATCAAAATAAGAAGAACTGAACAAAGTGATTAATGAATTAAAAAATCTAATAGAAATATAAAAAACGATCACAAAAGAGACAATCAAGGAACGCATTTTAACTGTTCCAGACGAATATGAGACACACAACCAAAATCAGGAAAAAAAAAACCCTAAGTAAAGAAAAGGAAAAATCCAAACTAAACAAAAAACCCTAATAAATGAACCAATCCCATTATCCAACAGATTCACCCCTATGGACATAGATCCTGTTGAAACAACCACAGAAGATTCTGATGCAACAACCACCCACATCAAAACAGACACCATAAAACTCCAAAAGAGACTTCATAAAAAATAAATACCAAAGACAATCCAATAGAACAGGAAACAACAAATCCTACCAAAAAAATGAAACACAAGTTACAAAAAGTAGACATAGATCAACTTCAAGATTAAAGGAAAAAGAAAAAAAATCAAAAACCAACTCCTCCAAATCCCCCTATAGAAACCAAAACAAATTTAAAATGGAAATTAAAATGGACTCAACGCCCACAATCAAAAGACCAGGGGAACATAAACAAAAAGCACAGGCCTCCATTGGCCAGGCTGGAAGAGTAAATACAAACACAGAAGTGATCAGTGAAAGACCAGGAAGCACATTTAAACTGCCCCCCATGCAGTCCCTTCACCATCAAGAGCCAAGTCACCTATGGGAATAGATAAACAGTCCAATGCTCAGGGAACATCAAAATCCCTACAAAGATCATATAGTATTGAAAGCATGGACAGCGACACAGACTGCATAGTTGCCAGCCTCGATCTGGAAGGTATAATAAATAACTACAAGACTTTAAACCATTTAACTGTGCGCAAACAAATGAGCTCAATCCCTTTTTTAAATGTTACTTACAAACCATCCACTTTAAAAGTAAAAACGAAATTACTGACAAACTAATCTCTCACATATCCTGTATATTTATTTAAATGTGTTCAAACAAGTGACCGATGTTGAATTGTTGCTGGAACATAGCAGTGTTCAAGACTGTTTGACTGAGTGCAAACATATGATTGAGATTGAATAGAATGATTTGTATTGGATGTAGATACTTGAAATCATTTGGCTGTGGAGAAAAATAAGCTTAAGCTTGTTGAAAATATTATTAGCAGAATGTTTACAAATCATGTATTCCCTTACAAGTTATGTGTATAACTCTTACTACTATGTGCTGGCGGATTGTTGATGTTGGGTTAAATTATTGATGTTATGTAGCAGTGATGCTTGGAGTCATTAGTTTGTGTGCAGGCAGGTGGGCTCTGGCTCATTTGGGATATTATCTACTCAGTATTCGTTTGTAAATCTTAAGTTTAATATGTGTATAAATGAAGTTTGGCATTGTGTGACCTTCAGGGGTCTTGTGCCGTAAAATCAACCAAACCAAACTAAACTTGAGAACATTTTGGGTCTTCCAAAAAACCTCACCTTTTCACCAATATCTGGCCAAATAGAATCAAGAACTATCAAAAAAAAAACCATGCCCTAAAACCCACATAGAAGACAAAACCAACCTAACCTTTCTTGGCATTAAATGACCCACAGAGGTTGATATGCCGTTAAACAAACCTCAAACTCAAATCCATTCTTAGCCACCCACTCATTCATAATTCAATTCAATCCTTATTTGCCATCTACTTACACCACTCGCCTTCTATATATCTCTCTCTGTTTCTGCATTTGTCAACAAAGTTATATCAGCAAGGAGTACAATTCCTCACACCACTAGTTTTTTTTTATAAATATATTTTAATTTTGCTTTTTCAGATTCAAATATAAAAGTTAAAATAACATGGAGGACAAAGTTTAAAAAAATGACTGACACTAAAATATAAAGCATTATATCATTTTTAAAAAATTTTTAAAACAACTTCAGATTGTATAAGTGAGTCCCAAAAAAAGCCATAGAAAGCAGACATTTTGTTAAGATAGTTTATCAGTATTGAGTATATCAATTTGTCTTTTTTTTCTAATGTGCATTTTTGTCTAATTATTTATCAAAAGACATTTCTTTTCACTTTTCGTTTTATTCTTTCATCTATCTCAACATCTTTCCTTTTAAACTTTTTCTTCTCTACCTTAAGTTTTTCATTTTATTTCTAGAACATTATATTGTCATCTATCTTTCAAGTGAGTCTCTACATGTAAAACCATTTTAATAAAAATACTTTATCGACAGATGGTAACCTTAAGTACGTGTGTAGTTCATTATTATTAAAAAGCTCATGTATTATGTATTCAGCTTGATATATCATAGTTTAATCTTATGTTTAACTATTTAAAACAAATATTATTGCTAGTAAGTACATACAGATGTTCTTTGTTAATAAATCAGTTAACCTTCTATAAATTTTGGTTTCAGTTTGCCATTAAAACTTCTGTTTATTCTGGCCATAAAAGTACAAAGAAAAGTTCACTCGGGTATGTTCTGTTCAATTTTTTTCTTTTAATATTGTTGCAACAATATTTTAATCTCTTTTTCACTGATTTTCCCATCTTTGCCCACTTGAAACAACTATTATTGTTATTCTAGGGATGCTACTATCTTGAAAAATTCCTATGATACAGAGAAAGAAAGATGGTTACAGCATGAAATCAAGGTCAGAATCTTTATCATGTCAATCATTTATGGGGTTTTTTTTTATAAACATTCATATTTTATATATTAATTTATATTAATTTTTCAATATTCATATATTTTTTTTATTTTTGATCTAGAAAGGACAGACCTTCAAAGCACAAAAAGAAGAAGAGACAACTAAAATTTTAGAAGAATCTCAACGTCTTGAAACTTGCCTTAATGATATTAAAAAGAAGAAAGTAAGAGATAATATATTTTAATTAATGTTTGCCATGATTGATGATTTTCTTGCCATTTTGTTGCTGGCTTCTCTTAGAAAATTATTTTAGTTTTAGGATTTCTAATAGCTTTCAATATTTCTTGTTAAATGTAAGTGATTTTTTTCTTCAACTATTTTCATTAAAGCCATAGATTTAGTCTGACACCAAACTACAAACGTGTAACATCCTTTAAGATTTGAACTTGATACAGTAATAATGACCTGCGCAACTATCTTACTCCACAATGATGTACTCGCGGTTATACATTACATTCTTATTTGTTTGCTGATATCATTGTGCAAGGTTTTCATCTTTTCTTTTAGTACATCTATTTCATTTAGCAAACACCGTTTCTTTATAAAATTCAAAGCCAATTTCTTGATTATTCTAGGTCTTTCCTTTTCTCCTTGATTTTATGTTATTATTTACACCATTGGTTTTTTGATTCAATAGAGAGAACTAATGCAGCAAAAAGATACAAAGAGACGATTGTTATCTGAAATTCAGGCTAAAAAGAACAGGTAAGAATTTTTCTTGGCCTTTTTTATTTTTGCTGAAATATTTTTTTAATAATTGTTGATTTAAAAGTCTTAATCAAATGTGACAAACTTTTTTTCTTTTTTTTTTTTAAATAGAATTTCACATGCAGAATCAGAAGCTATTGATTTAGTGGAGGAAGAAAGAAAAACCAAAGCTGTAGTGAATGATATAAGTAAAAGAAAAATTGCAATCTTGAAAAAACTCGTCCTAAATACAGAGGTAGTTATTTTAAGTTTTTTTCTTCCAAATTTTTCATGGTTTCTCTATTATCTTATGTCTTAGATGAATCTGTTTTCATTTAATGATAAGAAAATAACCTGAATATTATTCATTAACAATGACAAATAATATTTTACCATAGAAAATAATCAGATACATAAGAACATTGGTAGATTTAAAATCTTTTCCTCCAAAGATTTTTGAAACATTAAGCAGTATTAAATAAGAGGTGGGTGTGCATATGTTGTAGGAGGAGAACAAAAATAGAGTTTTGCTTTGAAAATACAGGAACAAGTTTTATTCAGTAGAACAACATACAAATTGAATTAGTTTAATGAATAACAAAATTGCCATTATTAATATTTATAATTTACTTGTGTGAAGACAATTTTTCCAATAGCTGCCTATAAAAATCTGGGATTTTTGGAGAGAATCAAAGAATAACTGAATTGATGTCTTCCTTTCTTGACACTAAAATATGTTCTTGTAACTTCAACAAATGATAATTAAAGGAACGAAGTAAAAACTTTGTGGTTCCTTCATTTTTCTCTGACATTTATTTTGTGTTGTCTTTCTGGAAGGTTCCATCAACCCTTTCTATTCACCAAAGCTGGAAATTTCTCATTTAATATATCATTACTGACATATCCTTGTTAACAATTTTTGTGGCAATGCATCTACAGTGCATGTCATTTTCCTCCAGACATATTGCAAAACATTGTGGATGAAATTCTGATTTTGGTGTTGGAAACCGTTTGATATTGGATGAGAATATTCTTTACATTTCTTAACAGTATCCACAAATCTTAATTTTAAAACTCATATCTCTTTAACTTTTCAAAATCTCTCTCTGTCAGAGGCAATATGTTTTTTGGCTTTTTTCACAAATCAACACTCTTGAATAAATTTAATTATTTTGATTAATGAAATAGCAACTATAATTTTACTTTTTTTTTTTCTTTTTTTTTTAAATAATTCATTGAAGAAATATGGCCTTTACTTTATTTCATAATGGAAGTTTTACTTTTTTTGGAATTTAAAAATGTGAATAATAAAGTAAATATTGCTCTTCTCGAGACAATTTTTCACTCATTTGTTTACTTATATTTTTAAGAATGTAATCAGTGAAAAAAAGAAAACATTGATTGGCAAAGGAATAGATTGAAGTATAAAATAATAATAAAATGGTGTTCCTTCAGTTTGAGGGCTACTCTTTTTTCTTTTTTTTTCTTCCTTTTTTTTTCTTTTTTGGTATTCTTTATAATAGTTATGAATTTGTTTTTTGTTGTTGTTTTTTTTTATCTATTATTTATCTTAAAATTAATTTTCCTTGTACATTTTACCTTTGAATTTGATATGTAAGGATGGCAAATTTTCTTTTGGTGACAATTCCTAAATATATATCCCAACTAATAAATAGTTTGTTTTTTTTTTTACTATAAACCAGAAAAATATCCTTCCAGACTTCTCTGAAAATAATGTAACATTTAATTCTTCATTATTTTTTTAACCACCTTTTGACCCTATATTCTAAATCTTGATCTTTGACTGGATATTTTATATAATTTGTGTGTATTTATGACTTGAAAATTTCTTTTTCTTTTCAGAAATGCCTTCAACTGAGTAAGAAAAAAGTTGAATTAAGCCTTAATTACACAATGGCCACACAAAATAAAGCAACAATAGAAGAAACTTACCGAGAAACAAATCATGCTTTACAGAAAATGGAGGTAAGTTTATAAGAATAAACATTTCTTAATTTGACTGTTTTTATCTTTATTCATAAAAATTGTTGAAAGTGAAGATTTCTTGCTAAACTTCAAAGCACTTTATTGAAATTCAGTCATGCAATATAAAAAGTACACCTTATAAGTAACAAGGCTTTTTAGGTTGCTGTTGTTCATATATGCTTTAGTCATCTATGATTGGTTAATCTACTGCTGTTGCTGATTGGAAAGTCTACAAATATTTTCAGACAATTTCTAGATGGCTGATACCCGAATAGTCCCCCCCCCCAAAAAAAAACAATCCAACACACTTAAATGAAATTGCTATGATTTTTTCTAATGTTAAAACACACAACCATTTCAGTTCCTTCTTTGGCTTTTTATTGTTTTAAATACTTTATTAGAATTTTCAATGTTTTTTTTTGCATCTTGAGAAAATAAAGTTATAATTAGTTAGTATTTAAAAGTAGATTTTTTATCAAGTTATATATATATATAAAGTCAACATGAGGGGGTTTGATAAGTTTGTTTTTTTTTCTTTTAGGTTTTATCCTGTTCTACTGGCTAGTAATTGAGCACTATTTTTGTGCTGATTTTATGATTAGAAAAACATAAAGTATAAAATTTTTCAAATATATTTTAATGTTACAAAAATGATTTTTTATTATATCAGACCAGTTACATATATATGTAACACATATACCCATACAAAGTAAGAGATATGGAGTTTGTGTAAATTTTGTTGATCAAATTTTACAATTAGTTTTAATTGAGAGCCGAGTTCAAACTCTCATCTGAAGATTTTTCAGTGAATTTGTTTGAAGTTTTATGCATTCAAAATTGTATTATTTCGAGATTCTATTATTTCTTAAAATGTAAAAATTATATCATTTTTCAAGATGTAAGTTAAAATGATTAAGTGAATACTTAAAAATATTTTTTTTGCTTTAATATAAATTTTCTTTCTGCATTGCGTTCTTTGTTTTCACATTCCTCATTAATTTTCATTTTTTGTTTTTACATAGCACAAACTTGATGAATGTAAAGAAAATATAAAAACAGTAAAAGATTTAGCCAAGAAACTTTTAGATGTTGCTCAAAAAGCCACAAACACACCAAAAAATGAAGAATTGTCAGAATATTATAGAAAAGTAAGTATTATAGAATATTACAGAAAAGTATTTTTTGTTATCTTTTGCATTGTTATTCCAAGTTCTATTTCATCTTTGGTGTATTATAACTTGCTAGACATCTTCTTAATCATAAATGACTATTGTTGTATGTTGTTAAAAATATTAGTATCATTATTTGAATTATAGTTCTTCATGAATTTTGTTAATATAAATTTTAAAACAATCTGTGATTTTTAATCTCCTGATTCTGTATTTATTTGGTTTCAGTTTCTTTGTTTTATGATCTATCCATCTTTGTGAGTTATGTACTACCAAAGCAATCCTTGTAGAAGAACAATAGTGGTACTATTTAAGCCATAGCTGGGGGCGGGGGATGATAAGAGGCTTCATACCTTACCTATGATGTCACAATCTGACATGTTAACCACTACACCATGGAGAGTCTCCCATCTGTATTTTTTTTCTGTTTGTGATCAAATTGAAATAAGAGAGAGACAAGTGACACATCCTCTTTCATTAGACTGTCAGGCTTTTGTACATTAAAAATTAAAAATGGGTAGCATGACATCTATATATTTCCGAATTATTTATCCGAATTACAGCATAGATCAAAATAAAATAGATACTTATTCAGTAAGAATGAAACATTGTAAACTTCTAAAAATGAGAAAGTCAATTTGGTTTTTGTCAAGTACAAATGCAGAAAATTAAATCAGAAGAAGAAAAATGATTTGCTATTTAAATTATTTGCTTTTTGAATGAATTAAACCCATTCACTACATTGAATTATATTCTAAATATCTACAGGAATTTGAAAAGTATCCAACAACAATTCAGGAAATCGATGATGTTACTCATGCTCTGCAAGCTCGAGCAGATTGTCGTTTCCACACTGAAGAAAAGGTAACTAGAGATTGGAAAAAATTTTAACTCATTTTTAATATTCCGTGTATTATTTCTCTCTCTCTCTCTCTCTCTCTCTCCCTCTTTATTTTTTTCTCTCTCCCTCCCCCTCTGTTTATTTTCTCTCTCTCCTCTATTTATTTTCTCTCTCTCTTTCTCCCTCTCTATTTATTTTCTCTCTCTCTCTCTCCTATATTTATTTTCTCTCTCTCTCTCTCTCTCTCTCTCTCTGTTTATTTTCTCTCTCTCCTCTATTTATTTTCTGAGTTCTTTCTAGTTAATTTTGTCGACTATGAAATCTGCTTATAAGTTGTGATATTTTAATTATGTTCATCATTTATTGAATTTTCTTTTCTGGTATTTTCACTGTCGTTAATTCGGAGTCTGATTTCTGTCATTATAAATTTAGTAGAGAGAAAGACCTATTTTTCTTCAGTAATGTTCTTTATCCGAGTGCGTTATGGAACATCACAGATTGTTTTCAAATAACGTCCACTTGATGTGCATTTAAAATTTTTTCATTCTTGTCTTTTATTCATTAACCAAAACTTGGTAAAAATAGTCTTTTCATAAAACCCAAAAAATCTCTTTTCAAGATTTTTGCCACAATGATATTTTAATATGTGTAGGTAATTCCTATAAAAACCATTATTTATCATTAGAAGCTGTTACAAATAAGTAGCCTGTTTGGTGTTGTGACAATGAACTCTTACTGTTATATTTGAAAGGTTATTATGAGAGCATATCTGTTGTCCGTTGTAGGTTGTACAGGAATATTATCAAAGACAAAAGACAATACAAAATTTGGAAGAAGAAATGAAGTGTAAGAAAGTGGATGTAGAAAACCATCAACAACAAATTGAAATTGCTAAAAAACAATGGTTAGAACCTCTAAGTAAACTTATAGCCAAAATCAGCCGAAGTTTCAGTGAATATTTTCACAGTATGGATTGTGCAGGTGAAGTGGATCTCAAATTACCTGATAATGCGGTCAGTATAACTCTTTTTTTTTTCATGACCATTGATATAGTATTCAATTTAAACTCATATATTGATATTTTTTTAATCTTTTTTGTCATTACTTTGGTAAATTTCTGACTTTTATATTGACTTGAAATAATCCTTTAAGAAATGAAAAATAAAGTGGAAAACTTCAATAAAATAACCAAATATTTATTTTCTCTCTCAAGTTAATTGAAATATTCTTTAAGATTCTTTTTGAATATTAGAATATTCCTTATCAAAAAATAATTATGTATTTCTGATTCTTGTTAAATTTTGAAGATTTATTTACAATGTCTGGCCAGCATATTTGACCTATTCCTTATGAGCAAAAACTCATTGATTATGAAAATTTAGAATTTACTAACCAAATTAAATTCTATGGGCAGGATGAGAGAAAAGATGAATTTGTTAAGCAGAGGTACAAGTAGTTTGAATTCAGTTTTCCTTCTCCTAGACTGGTTGTCATACAAAAGGTTAAAGAACCCAATTTCCACAATTATTTTCTCATAGCTGGGGCGTAGGAATAGTTAAATTCCTACCTTTCCTCAAAGTTATTAATATGATTTGAAATATTAACAACTTCATCCAGAGCCTTCAATCATACTCATTACACTACAAGTACCTCTATAAATCTCAGCATAATGTGATTCTCTTTTTACACAGATCAAATATAGATTATAGATTCTTATATAATTTCTTTGTTTTCATTCTTTCTTTAGATGAAATTAAAGAGTATTATGCTATTTAGTTTTTTTTGTTTTAATATTTTTTTCTAAAGAAAAATAAGAACTGCAGATAATTTTACAATATAGATTTCCTCAAAAAGTACATTTAATCTTAAATTATGAGAGTAAGTGTAATAAATTTTTTAGCTTTCTTATCGCACCGAATATATAAAAAACACTCATGGACGAGGAAAAATAATTTCCTTTCTAACAAAAATGTAGACTGTATACTCCTATTATTTTATAGACGAAATTCACAAGGAGTAATTAAACATTTTTGTATAAAGAATTTATGAATAAATTTACATAGGATATCTAAATAATTTTGCATATAGAATTTATAAATATTCAAGTTTAACTCTTTAAAGATTTTCTATTAATTCTGGAAAAAAAGAATTTTGAATTTAACTTCAGTTTTTAGAGTTGTGTTTCAAAAAGCCCAATAGCATCAACAATATTTGTAATGCTACTGTTGGCGAGAAATCTGTTGATCAGTAATACTACTAAGTGCACAACATCATTTCTTTTCAGGAAGATTTTGAGAAATATGGTGTGAGTATCAAAGTAAAGTTCCGTGATAGTGAACAAATGCAGGAATTATCGCAGAATATTCAAAGTGGAGGAGAACGCAGCATCTCCACTGTACTTTATCTGATGGCCATTCAGGATTTGGCCACAGCACCTTTTCGTTGTGTTGATGAAATTAATCAGGTTGGTTGATTGTTTTTTATTCTGTCCCCCCCCCCCCATTATTTTTTTTATTTATTAGTTCTTCCCCTTTTTTAATGTGAAATTAAATGATCGTTTTTTTTTTGTGGGGGGGGGTCTTTCTTTGTGCTGATATTATCCATCTTCTTATATGGCCTTTTGTGTGTTTAATTACAATGCCGTTTGTTTTGAAACTAGTTGGGTTTTTTTGATTGATTGAATGTGGGAACAGTTTTAAAGTAAAAATGTATATTTATGAAATTAAAGAAAGTATTATGAAAAAGGAATTGGGAAAACTTAGTGCACTCTTAGGATTTTCATTTTGATTTGCAACTGCTTCTCTTTCAACTGATAATGAAGATGAGGATCCAAATTTTAGACTTTATTTGGAGTTTTGCCTTCTTATCTATATTACACGCATGCACACACACACACAGACACACACACAGAGCTTTTTTAAAAATAATTATCAAAGATGCTATTTCTAATTGTTTCTGACATTTGATGTGTTTTAGGGAATGGACCCTATAAACGAGAGGAGAGTGTTTAAGATTGTTGTAGATGCTGTTTGTAAGAAAAGGACATCGCAATATTTTCTATTAACACCCAAGGTAAGTCTATATGTTATTTTTAAAAAAAGCACAGCATATTTCTTGCACTTTTTAAATGCACCTAAAACAATGTGCACACATGTTATACCCAAATGGGTAAAAAAAATTTTATCAGCATTAGAAGCAACTCTGCATCGTGCTGATCTAGCAACAGAATTTTTAGATTTAAAATTTCATTAATGAAAAATAAACTTTACCTCAAAGTTAAATTTTTCTACTTTATTTTTGTCAGGGATTTGAATTTTCCATCAAAATAATTTGAATATTTTGGTTTTATTTTTAGAAATTTTAGCTTATCACATTATCTGCCATGAAATACATAATAGATGTGATGAATAAGTCTCTTGATGGCATGATGGTTAACAAGCTTGTTTTGTAAACCAACTTATTCTTTTATTGGATGCTCCCTTTGTTATAGCCTATTTTCAGAAAATGTTTAGCTTAAGAAATATTCATGTATGTTTTTATTAACCTACGAGAGACCAGTCCATTGGTCTAATTGTTGGTGTTCACCTATGACCTGGGAGACCAGGGTTCAGTCCCAGGTTGAGTCATGCCAAAGACTCAAAAAATGGTACTTGATACCTCCTTGCTTAACACTCAGCATTATAAAGTACGTATCAAGGGAAAGGAGTAGCGCCCTCCCCTACACGTCATTGTAGTAGCTATTGAAAAGGAATCCCTCAGGTCACCCTTGACTACGGTCGCCAACTTTTAGAGACAAGTGAAGTTTATGCTTAAGTCTCTCTCTCTCTCTCTCTCATATATATATATATATATATATATATATGATCTTAACTAACCTAGTATTTTCTCTTTTATTAATTATGAAATTAGTTGATAGAAATATGAAAGATCAGTTGAACAAAATTCTCTCTGTAATTTCTATTTATTTACTAGTAATATAAATTAATCTTGAAAGTATGTAATTACCCAACCCTCTGCCATGGGCAGGATGTAGCACAAAGTATTTTTAAGCAGAGTCAAGCTGGCTTGAGTTCAGACTGGTTACTGTAGCAAGGCTAAAAAACCTAGAGTTCCCTACGATTTTCTCATAGCTGGAGAGGGTGAGAGAACAGATCGATTTCTGCCTTTTCAAAGGGCATTGACACAGAGTTAAATTCAAACCTCTTCATCCAGGATTTGAACTTGGAACACTGAATCCATTTCCTATGACGATAAACATTAATCTAAGCACACCTCTCCCAGCTCTCTGTAAATAGTATGGCAGACTGGGTAGGCAACCCACCTAGGAGAAGAAAGACTGAGAATTCAAACCAGCTTCACTCTGCTTTAAAATTGACCTTATGTTACATCTTGCTTGTGCCACAGGGGTTGGGTGAAAAAATGTTTATATTTTATAAGTATTACATTCTGTTAGCTTTTAAGAAAATCATTTAATTTTTTTAGTTTCAGAATCAACTCCAATTTTTATCTGATATATATATTTTTGAAATAAGATTTTCTTTGAGTTTTTTGTTTAATTCCAAAGTCTTTCTTGTCCTTTTTCTTCTTCATTTTATTTTTTCTATCCTCCCATCACCTATTTTTCATTTCTCTTTAGATTTACCTTTTCGGTTGCTTTGTTGGTGTGTCAAGAAAAAAAATTCTCCCTATTGTTTTCTCTTTTTCAATCATAATTGCAGCTTCTACCAGACCTTGACTATCACGATGCCATGTCGGTTCTGTGTGTCTACAATGGACCTTTGATGCTGCATCACAGTGAGTGGGATTTACGAAAATTCCTCAGACGCAGACGTCGACTTGTTGACTAGTGCCTAATACTGGCGCTACGTAAATGCTTGGATTTTTTTTTTTTTTTTTTAACACTCCAACTTTTTAATATGGTGGTAATAAATAATTTTATTTGAATAAAACAAAAAAACAAAAAAGAAACTTTTAAATTTTTCACCACAGTGCTACGAAAAGAGTAAAAACAACAGATTCTATGATTATCATCATCGTCATCATTTTTTTTCAAGAAACAAAATATCACAAAGGCAGTTATGGGTGTTATGTTTCCCACTCTCCTGGATTTTGACTCCAACCAGCTATTGAATATTTTAATAACACTTAGTTTCTGAACACAAGAAAAAACAATTTTTTGACTTGATGCAGAAAGTTGGATATAATATTGTATGATATTGAAAGTAGATTTAAGGAATGTTGCTAAGCTATGTGCAAGAACCACTGTGCTATGGAGTCAATTTAAGTTCTGACAAATTCTATTGAGGGAAGCTTAACATTCATTTTGTCTTTCAGAAGAGAAAATCAATGGATGTTCTATTGAGAATATATTCACTTTCCAAATTATTTGTTAAATGATGTTAGCTATTTTCAGTTTAAAAATAAAACTATTTTTATACTTTCTGACTTTCTATTATATTTATAAAATGTTTATTTTTGCCCATCTGTTAATCTATACTTTTTTTCTGACTCAATAAACAAGTAGATGATGTCCCAAGCAAAAAAACAATCCCCACAATGCTTTTTTTCAATGTTTCAATAAAAAATATGCTGGACTTATTGACAGAGATCAATATTGTTAGTGTATTTTTATTTAAATGAAAGGAATGTCAAATATATGAAGTCATAAAAAGGTAGCTCAAAAGAATTTCTTTGAATTTTTATCATCTTTACTAAACAATTTCAAATAAAAGTTGATCACATTGAAACTTAGAACTTTTTACAAACATATGGCAAGTTTTTTTTTACCAATATCACACAGGTGGTGTTACGGTAAGCATCAACAAGTGATAAGAGATGATATGATTTCAAGAGAATTGTATCCACTGTGATAATTTTGGACACAAAAAAATGTTGTAGGTTATGTGTTTACCCATCCCCCCTCCACCACTGAGCACGACACAGGGTCAATTTTTAAGTGAAGTACAGCTTGTTGGAATTCAGTTTTCTTTCTTGATGGGTTGCTTTATCGAGTTTAAAGAACCCAGCCTGACTTACTATTTACCTCTAGGTGAATCATACCTTTCCCAAGGGCATTAGTGCAAAATGAAACCGGCAGCCTTGACCAAAGGTGGGGGGTTCTTTCACCCTGACCATTTAATGATGCCAGGAGATAAAAGATCTTCCGACTCTCGATTGATTCCTGAGCCACATTTTCCATCCCATCATCAATATATGAAGATTGCAATAGAATTTTACAAATTTCACTTTGTATTCAACAATTAAAATATTAAATTGTATTGATTTGATTCTGGTTGTTTTCTCTTATTCTAGAGAGGATTCAAGAATCGGAAATAAAACATGACGATCAAATTGTTTTTTTTATCTTCATGTGAGCTTTACAGCTGTTTCAATGATAGAGGCAACTGATAAAAAGAATGCACAATATGGAGAAGTGGACAGTTTCTCTCTGCCTATCCAACTATAGACATCCATGGCTGTTAGAGGTTAGCCCAAAGCTGAAGGCTTTATACAGTTGAAGGCCAGACTTAATTTTTACAAGTCAAACAGCCAATCGAGCTTGAGTACATTTATCAGAAGTAACAAATCAATTCTAGTTGGAAAATTCTTTCTCTCTCTCTCTCTCTCTCTCTCTCTCTCTCTCCCCACCCCATTATTTTAATGGTTACATTTCTTAGCTAAGATGAACATTAAGATAGTCTGTGAGTGATAATTTTAAACATTGGATGCTAGATTATGGCAACTGCAAAATTAATTAAAGAAATATGATGTTTTCCCTAATATCTGGGTTCTTAATGAAAGTCGCTAAGATTCCTCTTTTGACAGTTCTTAAAGTGGGGGTTTATATATTTACCCAACCTCTCTGCACATGCTAGATGTGGCACAGTCATTTTTAAGCAGAGTTAAACAGGTTGGAATTCAGAGTTTTCTTTCTCCTAGATTGGTTGCCATGCTTAAAGAGTTCAGTCTGCCCTACTATTTACCCATAGCTGGAGGGAGAATAGATTCATATTTTTCTCAGTGGTATTCAGCCTATGAGAAATGTAAACGTCTTCATCCAGGATTTGAACTCATATCACCGTGTTTATTTCCTACGACTGTAACAATTTCACCACCACTGTCCTCATAATGGTGGTTTATAATCTCTTCTTAAACTGGCATCCCTTCACATTTTGATTTTTATATAGCTGTTTCTTGGTGTATTCAGTGGAATCATAATGTTACTCAAATGTATTACTATGTGTCAAATATCTGTGTATATCATTTCGAGACACATGATTGTCTTACCCCCTTAAAATAGGGGAGGGGTCACTGTGAATAATAATGATACTTGAGACAAATCAGGTTTGTTTTTTGTTTTCTTTTCAATGCAGAATAAAAATCTCTTTTTCAAACAAGATGCAGGAAAGGTTTTTATAATTGATAAAAAAGTATTTTTAACTAAAATTAGTTGTGATGAAATGCTACAACCTTTATTGATTGATCAATCGACTGATTTTTATGGTATGTCAACCTGTCTAGGATTATTTTATGCTTAGAGTTTAGGGGATTGCATATATCGTACATTTATAATTCCATATTTGTGTTGTTTCTAAGATTTTTGCATACAGTTTTATGATATCAAGTATTCCTAACTTTTCAAGTTATTTAATGTTAAATCAAGTCATTTTGATAAAAAGTTTGTTTTAAGTTTTTAGTATCTTTCGATATTCATTTGTGGTGTATATTTCCTTTCATTTCATTTAATTCAGTAGTTTTTAGACGTGAGATTTTAAAACAAACTTTCAATCTCTTTATGATCTCATTTGTTATTTCTATACAATCTGTTCTATTGATGAAGAAGAAAAATAGAAAATGTTAGACAAGCATCCTTAATTTTTAACACGGATTTTACGTAGTCGCTTTTCATTACAACTACTCAGACTCTGTGGTCGTTATTTACGGTGTTGATGAAAAATTAAATAAATTCAAAGTGAGACTCAAACTTGCATTCTTTTCCCAGAGGAAAACTTGTTTCTTTTTTTTTATAAAAGCTGCCCTAAGGCTGGCAAAAATCTAAACTGTTAAACTTACCTTTCTTTTTTTTTTTCCTTATCACTCAGCAAACTATTTTTATTGTTTTATATAAACAGTGAGTCTTGGTAATTGGGAAAAGTAATCTTGAATTTTTGAGCTGGAGTATTGTCAGCCATTATTAATTTTTATTGTTTTCCATAAAATTGTTCAACCCGTCAATCTATGAATATTAATAAGTACTAAGAGGAAAGAAATATCTAAAATTAAGAATATTTCATCTAATAAAAAAGCAAAATTATTTTACTATCAGTAAACTATTTATTTATTTATTTATTTGTAAACAAGAGGCGTCCTTGTGTAGTGGTTAACATGCTGGATTGCAACATTCCAGTAAACCAGTTCAAATTCCAGTTGCGCTATTATGTTCACTTGAGAAAGGCATGAACCCCCTTGTCAACCCACCCTGGGCACGTGGAACAAACATTCTAGAGAAATGGGATCCAGGACACACCTGTTCCCGAAACAAAAGTAGTGGGGTGTCGGTAAATTAAATAGTTTCGGAAACCTGATTAGACAGAGCAGTCATGTGCCGTGTGTTTTCAATTACGTACGCACATTTTGAATTTTTTCCGCGCAAAAATAAATCGTGCATTTGGAGCCGATCACGTGGCATTTAAATCTCTATAGTCTACGCCTTCGAAAGCTTTTCTCTCATGTCCAACTCAGCTAGACACTCCCTCATTTTTCGCTCTACCAGCTAGCGACACACATAGCTCAAGACAGCTTTCACTCTCCTTCTCAATTCTTTCCGGCAATCGACACATACCTTCAGACATTTCGCTATGTACCATTTCAGACATGCAGCCTAAAATGGGAGCCAGCAAAAATACATTCATTGCCTCAATGAAATTGTTATATTTGCCACACTTTGATCATCTACACTTTACATGGATCTTAAAATCCCCTTACCATACAGATACACACGTTTAGCTTGTGGGTAGACGAATACTTCGCTGCTATGTACCTTTTAGTTTCTTTGCGCTCTTACACAAAAGCCATGTTCAAATAACACACACACACACACACACACACATTCACATAATATTTGTATCAGTCAAATACACACACACACACACGAATACCTAACAAATAATATCCAAACATTTTTCCTACCTTTGTATTGTTTTTGCTTAGTTGTTAGTATACATAATTATCTGTTGTATTTTAACGTGTGAATTTTCTTTTGTCTGCGTTGTTCATTTCTTTGTTTTGTAAATTGTGGAACGACTCTCGAAGTTTTGTTTCTAACAAAAACCTCGAGAGAACCGGCCAACTCATCCTTCACAGTTCTCTTACTGAGAAAATGTGTTCCATTTTCATTTATTTTTGTTGATTGATTGTCTTAGAAATGTTCTAACGAGTAAATTGCAGCGACGACTGCTGAAATGTCGTTTATAATATGATATACCAAAATTGATATTTATTGGGGGCTCACTCTGACATGACATTAAAAGTCGAGCATTTAGTAAATATCAAACATTATCGGATGATTTTCAAAATGAACTCGTTAATCAGGTTTTAGCAAGTGCCCCAAGAGTTTAACGTGTTAAGTGCAAGTGAGACGAAGACCTTGGGGTACTTGCATCTATTTATTGTTGCATGTGTGTGTGTGTGTGTGTGTGTGTGTGCAATTGGAGATTTGAGGCCGTAGACGATGTCAGTTCGAAGCGGAAGAAATTCGTTTATTCAAATGAGCATCAAGAAAGAAAATCAATGGGCGAAAGAAAATCCATAGAAATCGATTTGAAGTAGAGAAAGGCGCTGGGTGGGATTGAACTTGAAAACAATCGAGTGAGATCTAGAATAAGTCGATATAATAGAATTCACTCCTTGCCAAAAATCTGTCATCTCTGGTTCTGGATACTGTATTCACTCTCTACCAGTCGATGTCAGAAAACCAAATTACTTTTGGTCGCGGTCGGTCATTTTTCCCCAAAATACGTTGGCATTAGAAAGGTCAAGAAAACAGGGGCAATGAATCATTGTTTTGGCAAAAAGGCAATTACGAGTAGATTTATGGGATGACTAGGTGTGCTGATATCAGAACACGTGTTTTCTCTCGGCTGAGAAAATAAGGACGGAGAATTATGGTTTTGTTTAAACGATAAT
This sequence comes from Sepioteuthis lessoniana, assembly GCA_963585895.1. Classification (NCBI taxonomy): domain Eukaryota; kingdom Metazoa; phylum Mollusca; class Cephalopoda; order Myopsida; family Loliginidae; genus Sepioteuthis; species Sepioteuthis lessoniana. Next base: position 714,738 of record OY757916.1, on the reverse strand, counting down.
TACGAATAGATTTGTGAATTTAAGGTGAAATCAGTTTGGGTGTGCCGATATCAGAATGTTCCAGATATGTTTACTTTGTTTTAGGCTAGCAACTTGGGACCAATGAGGGTCACTGTTTTGATAAAGATAATTACCAATCATTTGGCTAAATCAGAAACAGTAAGGGGAGAACAGGAGAGGGAGAGGTGATGGATCGACTTTCAACCAACCAGACACTAGAGAAAAGTGAGCGGCTGCCAATTGGATCATTACTCAATCCCTTACCACCCAGCAGACTTAGAAAGAAGTGACCCACTGTCGAAAGTAGTCCACTGTTTCAAGCTACAAACAATCCATTAGAGAAATCTCTTGCCTTCCAAATAGTAGGCGATGTAACTAAAGTTGCATATAAAAGAAGTGCCTGCCAAAATCAAATCTCTCTTTTCGGCCCAAAGACCCTTCATACAGCCCCCCCCCCGCCTGGCATTCGTGCAGAGTGGTGACAATGACAAGCATAGACTTCGAGTCTAACGAATTTATGATTAGCAAAGTCACTTGACTTGGTATAAGAGACTTAACAATGACTAACTGTTGTAGAACAAGAGCAGTAGCCCAGTCTCCAGACAATTGGGTAGCCTCAGTTGACAAAAATAACACATGCGACTAGCAGCCCTTCCTCAGTACGCCTCTGGTCAACTTGATCGTTCTGTCAGTCAAAAAAGCAGTTCGCAAAGAACAACAACCCGCTCCTGCTGCTGGCATGCTCTTTTATGAAAGTTACGGCCTATTGAAATTTACATGCGTTGTAGATTTCTTCTCGCGAAAGACGAGATCGGCCCACTATAACTTCTGCCTCCAGAAGTGGACATATTTTCTAGTGCTTGACACGCGAGGCATATTCTTACGCGCTTTGACCCAGGAGGTAAGTTTCCTCTCTCGCTATACTAACATAATTCACATTGCACCTGGCCACCGGGCCTAGTGAATCCATGATTATCATCGACTTGCAGCGCATGTCGAGACTTGTGCGCAACCCCTCCCTCTTCTAATCTCCACTATAAAAAAGACCTTGTGTCATATCATGCCTGGTGAGAGGCACAGATAAATGTCCAGTCCTGTCGTGATAACCAAAAGCACACATGAATATGTGCGTTTCCTTCACAAAAGAAGCATCTTTCGTCCCAACAAACCTCATGTTGTATGATGCACGATACCATGCCTTGATGTAAGTTTTCACAAAACAATTTCCATTCTATTAAGGACTCTCAATTTATATTAAAAGAACTTTGGACATTCCTTTATACAACTCTTTATAAACTCTTTTTTGTATCTCATTTCATTGTTGTATTCGTTCTAGTATCTTTTCTCAGGCAATAAAATATGTTGTTAATTCGTCGTGAATTGTTTCACATTGTTTAGGACGCAGAAATATTAAACATTTCCTCTGTTACAAGAATCCAAATTATGTTTCTCACACTCATATAATTATTGCAGTTATAATACAACAAATATATGAAAAGAAACCTTTAAGTCGTCAATCCCATAGCCCAGTCCACTCCAACATTTGATCATATAAACCTGTTGATTCTGTCTATGTCGTCGTCTTCTTTTTCAACTCTTGTCAGTTTGGTCGGAAAACCAGTTTGTGGATTTAAGTTGCAAGATTTTGTCAGTAAGTACATAACGTTGGTCAATTGATAGAGACGTTATACATTTTGGGGTCGTCCCGAAGGATTAAACTCCCTGCTGAGCCACATCCCGTTGATACAGTGGCAGAGAACTACACTCGACAAAGAAATGCTACATGTGGGTCAATGCACACGGTGTCTTGTGAACCCGTGCGGTTGGCGAACTGGTCAGGCCAAGCCGCATTGAATAGTTACATAAAAAAAAACTAGTCTTGCATTTACTAATATTCAAATATCTAAATCTATTTATTCGGCGCCATTATCTGTGAAGCGGATGTATGAAACAACCTGTATTACTCAAACTCACTTGTAGTGGTTTACTCGTCTAGCTTGTTAACCATTACACCATACGAGGCGTCCTTTGATGGCATATGAAAGAAAAAATAAGCCATAATAATCATTTGGACGGAATAGAAAAATAAGAAATTAAATTAAATTAAAAATAATTATTAAAAACATGCTGAAACTCTCAGAAGCCCCTGACTGGAAGAGGGGTGACGCATGCGCAAAGAAAAGGAACCGTCCCGACAAAAGAAAGAATCTATTTCTCTTTTCAGCTGTGTCCAGCGCAGTGACAACACCTAAATCTTACTTGCTAGTGGTGGAAGGCGCCATGCGTCCGTCTCTAGACGATGCGTTGGCTAACCTTTCCACTAGTAGCAGCCGCCTCTTTTACTAACGACCCACGACAAAAAACACCGAATAATGAACTCGTCAGAATCACAATTAAGACACCATACAACGGACTTAATGATTACAACTGAAAACACTGGATTTAGACATATCTCCCAAAAGCGTCTAACACGTAGTTAACGCTTTAAATACCAAATTGGACATATATTCCTAAAAATGACTAACACATTTTAACACCTTGACTGGGAGATCCAACCTTTTCATTTGTATTCAGGAAGCATTTCCTCGCCCACTGAATGATTATTGAACCTAGAAATAAAGGTAAAATATACTAGACATCTTCGTCTCCTATCTTTTACTATCTTCTTCTTTCATATAATTCCTTCACACCTTTCATATCCAAGAAGTTAAACCAGCAAGATAACGTGGGATAAGAACAGAATAACCCAAAATGGTGTCAGCAAACGGTGGCAGCACAAATTACCTTTGAAATCCGATACATTTTCAATTTAGTTGTCTCAGCGATGAAAGTGGTAGGACATTGATAAATTAAGTTTAGATAAAAAAATAAATAAATAAAACAGAGAAGATACGAAAATAGAATAAACTAACAATATAAAGTCAAAGTAAAAATGAAAATATCCCGCCAAAAATTTAACTTTCGATGCTTTTCTGAATTTTGCTCAAGGAGGTGTTTTCATTATTCTATGTTACTTAACCGAAATCTTCGTCTTTGTATTTTTTCACGACGTTTCGAAGAAATGCCGGAGGATATACGGTAAAAATATAAAAATAAACAACAAAGACAAGGAAAACAGTACAATCAAAACACACACAAATATATTAAAGTTCTAATTTACGACAATCTTCCTTTCAACGTTTTTGATTCTAAAACGCGAGTGAAGAACATTAAAATTGGGTAAGCATCAGCTGATGAGTTCATGACTCAGAAGTCAAGTACCAGAAAAACAAACAAACTGCGCAGCAATGACGGTTAGGTAAAGACAGACACACAGACAGAATAGACAACATCAGTAGATACAGACTGTACGTCAACCTTAGCTATCGGTTCCCAGTCTGTTCGCTCGGCTTCGCAGTGCTAAGGTAGGGCAACCTTAGCTATCGGTTCCCTGTCTGTTCGATTGACTTTGCAGAGCTAAGGCACGATAGTCTTAGCACACCACCTACGACAACACACCAATTACGACGACGACCTTACCAGCTGACAACTGATATCGATCATCCAGCTGACTCTACCAACTACGACCATACCAGCTACCGACTTCGGTCATCCAGCTCTCACTCTTCTAACTACGACGACACTCACCAATTGAACTTTACCGATTTTGTAACCTCCGACAAATAAATTGTCATTTGTTACATTGTTATCTCGCCTTTGTTCTCTTCATTGTTCTTTGGCTGTCAATTACTCACACGCTTAACAAACCTTAAAAATAATTTGCGGGTTCGACGTGCTTATCGGCTCCGCAACAAGGTCTCTTATATGCGCGGCCAGAATCAAAGAAAACGGTGTAAAATTGCCCAAATTAAGAATTTTTTTGGTTTCTGTATTACAACGCCCCCCCTTTAGTTTTATTCTTGTAAATTGTATTTCTTTTTTTTTCTCTGTTTGTACTCGACGTGTAATCGGTGTAAAAGAGAGAGAGAGAGAGAGAGAGAGAGAGAGAGAGAGAGATCCCCCCGGGGGTGGATTTATTAATTAACGGTTCTAAGGGATTTGAATGAGTTTATTAATTAAATGTATAGAAGGGTAATTCTAGAAATAAGTTTGTTTTTTTTTATACAGAGAATAGGAAAAGGAATTTCCTTTTCTATTTTTACTTTTCTTTTTCTTTTTCTTTCCTTTTGGAATAACGTTTCTGGGGTTGAGTTTGTTAGTTAAGTAAGGTGATGATTCGGGGTAGTGGATGGATGGGTTCGTTGATTAAATCCTATGATAAATGGTGAATGGGATTTTGGGTGGTCTAAGGACGAAAGATTAGTAGGTTTTGCCCAGCTCAAGTGGTCTCTGACAGGGGAAAACTCAGCGGGGAATACAAATTTATTTTTAGAACCACTTGAAAAGCTATCACCAGCAGAGTTTCAAAGATTATATGAAAATGCATGGTGGTCCAAGCGATTTACATATTATTCATGGGTGGAGCCAAAAGTTGTTGATACTCCGCCCTACTCTATATAAGTAGTCAACAGAGAGATTGAGAGTCAGTTCAAAGCAGCGGTTTGAGAGAGACCGACATTTTTTTCGGCGGTCCGAGATGGACATTTTTCGGGAGAAAAGAACCGCAGAGTAGAGTGGGAAGACAGACATTTTGGAGCGGTCAGACAGAAACGCCGAACGCTGCTAAAACGACTTGTTGAATCTTGCTGGTCCGATCAGAACCAAAAGATGGAAATAGAATCTTCGCGAATCCAAATATTTTTGTCAACAAAGCCGAAAAAACAAACCTTTAAGTTAATGTACCTGTAACAAAGATCAGTAGTTGTCTCCCTTAGACCGCCTAGATAGATCAGATTCATTCTGCCTTTTCCCTTCTCTGTCACTTTCATCTGAACGAATCTCGCGTAACCATTTTTTGTACACTATGCATGTATGTAATTTCTTTTGTGGCGAGATAAAGACAATAGCCTTAAAAAGGTTTTATACGAGAATTGAAAGTGTTGCTTGTCCCTTTTTGTGTTCATGTGGTTGCGACAAGAACTATTTTCTTCATAAATAGCGATTCCTTTCGACGTGGAGCACAGCCTAATCAACTCCCACAATTGGACCATTCTGAGGGGACTAGAACACCGCTGTTCGGATAAAAAAATTTCACAATGTGGCGAATAGTGGTGGTTCCTTCAGCTCACCCAAAGGAGCCGTATGATTTTATTTCGGCGAAAATTGGCAGAGTAGACGAGATACAGCGGCAGACGGCTGAGTTCTACGTCAAATCAGAAGGACTTGTGTATTTTGGCCAGTTTGGATTCTCCCACACGTGAGCTCTAAATTTATGCCCTCTTTTTTCTGCTGATTATATTGTTATAAATAAGCGTGTGGCTGCAAGAGACAAGGGACGAGAGGGATAGATTTAATTCCGTTTATTTTAATTGTAAATAAAAATTGCTATGTCAGGAGAGATACGAACCTTCTTCTTCCAACGGTTAACGGTCAGGAGGAGAGTGGATGTAAGTCGTTCTCGAGCGGCTGGTTTGATATTGTGGCACGGTGTGTGACGTGGGTCGGTAAGCAATAAGCCAATATTTGTCGCTGCCTCCCACAAGGTCAATGACCCGAGAGTCGATTAAAGTAGGGATTAAGGGAAGTCGGGCACGAACCGAGGCAAGAGCCCTGGTGACTATAATGCATCTAGCCCGCCCGAAGGTGGCCCATCCGAAGCCGGCGGCATTACAGGCTCAAGTCTGCCTTTGCTGGACCAGCGGGGCGAGTGTTTGGTTCTTTGTTCTTGTCCGAATGCGACGCGTGACGATCTTCTCTCAAAGTCTCAGAGCCGACTGCCTTTTAGAATTTTCGTTGACCATTTTATAGTTGCGTCTGGGTCGAATCGGCCCAAAAATTTTGTAGGGGAAAGTTGCTGATTGGGTAAAAAAAAAAAAAAAAGATCTTTTAAATTGTAAATGTAAAGTTACATTTCAACCGGATGGATGCGCGTAGCTTACCTGCGCAGCGACGTGTTTTATTCATTTTTGTCCTGGCTATCGTCGAGACAACATCTGGCTTTTGAAATGTACGTTCGTAGTGTTTTATTTGTTTTTTTATTTATTGATTTTGATTGCGAGTTAATTTTGGAGTGTATTAGTAAATCAGAAGGGATTTCTGTATATAACAGTACGTTTAATAAAGGCAGAGTTGTTGGGTATGAGGCTGAATGTCAATGGCAAAGGGGTAAGCTATGTAGCTGTTTGATATCTGACTCCATATTTTGGTTATTTTACGTTGGCTAGTCGGTGTAATGTCTTACCCAAGAAAGTCCCAAAAGAATTATACAAAAAAAAAGACAGCAACAGATAAGAGACGAAGACGTTTCTTTTATACTTTCCTTTATTTACTGGGTTCAACAACCATTTCATGGGTGAGGGAGTTTTTCCTGAATACATTGAAATGGTTGAAATCCCCAGTTAAGTTGTCAAAAATACGTTAATCGTTTCTTGCATATGTTTGTCCTCATTTGGTATTTAGTGCTTCCATAAGGGTTAGTTTCTTTTGGAAGTTTGTCAAAGTCCAGTTGTTTTGTAGTTTCCACCTCGAAGTCTTTATATTTCAGCATACTGTTAACAGAGAGAGAGAGAGAGAGAGAGAGAGAGAGAGAGAGAGAGATGCTACTGGGTGAAAGGGACTAACCAACGCCTAGTCCAAAGACATATGCGAGGCGCCCAGACACCCGCCAGCAATGATGTTATCAATTTGCTGGTCACCACCCGAAAGAGAAAGAAAGCCTATTCCTCTTTGTCAAGAGGTTGCCTTTTTTCTTTACGCATGCGTCATCCCTTTTTCCTGTCAGGGACCTCTGGGAGTTTCTGCAAATTTAAGTTTTCCTTTTTTTTAAAAATTCAATTCAATTTTTTAAAAAATTATTTATTAGTTCCCTACAGAGTCTCACGGTTCCTCCTCTATTAAACTTCTTGTTTCCGGATTTTTGCTATTCTAAATGCATTGTTCTTACCTTGTCTGAGAAATGAAAACCTCTTTACTTTGTGTTACCTAATCTGGTAAAAATAATAACGAATGCTGCTGAGGAAGACTCAAGATCTTAATGGCGTTAACAGTGTTCGTAGCATTGTATATTTCCACCTACCGAATTTTCAGTCTGGTAAATCTAATATCCCCGTCCCGACACTTGTAGGGGAACATAATTGTATTTTCTGTTCAGCTAAAAATGAACACAATGTCAGAAATCATTCATATCTGAAAACCGTGGGCTACAAGACGATTAAGTCTAATGTAGAGAATTTCCTCAAACTATCCGATTACTAATTAACATAATTTCATCAGATATTTTATCTAAAAATTTCCAATCATTTACCAATAAGATATTGGACATTATTTACGGAGTCACTTTTACGTTCCCCGTGATTGACTGAAAAACAACCAAACACGGGTCGCCATCAGCACATCTGCCGTACCATCACATGTGCGCGCGTTCTTCAAACTAACATCCCTTTTTACTTTGACACCAATGATGTAACACGGAATCTTAAATGCTGACGAAGCAGGCGACAGCAAGTCGCAAGATACATACAAAGGTCATCCCATGAGAGACTCTACGCACCTGGAGACCCAAAATTCTCCTTCTTCAAGCTTTTGAATTTGTACGGACCAGCCACCCAAACTACATGGAACTGAAAGAACTGTTACCAAGACAAATGCTATAGTAACTATAAGAGGTATTTTCTACAGACTTAACTATAGTAAAGTCTGTAGAAAACACCTCTTTTTGCACTTATTCTTATTCTCTTCTTTTTCTTTTTCTTTCTCTAAATATAAACTTTTTTCAACCGAACTGTTGTTTTGTTCCTTTTCTCTTGTCACGTCTCGTGCTACAGTAAACCTTATCTTTCCTTACACTGCAGATGTAAATTTTGTCTTATTCTCAACGGGTAAAATCCTAACACTTTGCAAAAAGAGTTATTCTTCGTTCGCATTTTTCAGAGGAAGGTACCTTTTGTAATTTACAAAAAAAAAAAAGGAAATTTTTATAAAGGCATTTACGTGACTGGCTTGAGAAAGGATATATATAAAAAATTGGTATCTAAGAACTTTAATAGCATTAATTTTCGTTATTTTTTTTCTTTTAGTTCTGCCCCTCATAATTTTATTTGTGCTTTGCATGGACCTTGCTCATTGATTTATAGCCTTGTTAGCTTTCAACAAATAGCCTTTTTATTATTGCAAAATTACGACAGTCATTTTAAGTGTATCGTATACGAACACTTATAATGCAAACGGTTTTAATTGCTTTCCGTAGCATAACGACTGATATTAAAACTCTGAAAGGAGTTAAATCATTCTAATTTTCACGAGACTCCCTTAAGAGAAAGATAACTACTACGCTGGATATCATGTTAAGCAACCCCCCCCCAAAAAAAATCCTATTTCCAAATGCAGCAAGATATAATTAATAAATGGATGGCTGATATCGACCTAGCATATTATAAAATAAACGAAAATTGCGAAAAGGCAGATATCGATTTAGAAAATAGTGGTTTGCAAGAGTCAGAAATTTTGGAGTGTGAGTTTATCTCACAAGTATTTAAAAAGCTTTCCGAGATAGAAAGCATTGTCTCAACTCCTCCTTCTCCAACCACTTCGCTACCTATACAAAATGGGTTATTTGTCGCTGCCTCCCACCAGGCAGGACTTGACACAAGGTCAAAAATCTGAAGGCCGATTAAAGTGGGTATAAAGGGGAGGAGAAGGTCGGGAACGAGCCGAGACTCGAACCCTGCTGGTCATTGACCCACTAAGTGCAATGTGGGTCTAATGAGGTAAGCAGTATCACGGACCTAAATCTATGTAGATCCGGGCACGTATGCCAGAATATAGCTTGAACTAGACCGTGAGGTCTAGTGCTATACAAGGGATGCATAGGAGTCAAAAAAGCAGCTCGCCCACCCGAATGTGGCCCAACCGAAACTGGGAGCCTTTCGGCCCCGAATCTGCTATTGATCGATACCCCATCCGGCACGAATGTCAGACGGCCAAGCAAAAGCCAGGGAAGTATGATATTTGTCACTGCCTCCCACCTGACAGGACTTGACACAAGGTCAAAAGCCTGAAGGCCGATTAAAGTGGGGATAAAGGGAAAGGGAAGGTCGGGAACGAGCCGAGACTCGAACTCTGCTGGTCTGTGCTGCTCATCGACCCACTAAGTGCAATGTGGGTCTAATGAGGCAAGCAGTTTCACGAATCCAAATTTGGATCCGGGCACGTATGCTGGGTTATGGTTTGAACTAGACAGCAAGGTCTAGTGCCATACATTGAGGACAAAGTTTGCAGCCTGCTCACCCGAAGCTGGGGGCCTTTCGGCCTCGAATCTGCCATTGATTTTGATACCCCATCCGGCACGAATGCCAGACGGCCCAGCAAAAGCCGGGGAAGTATGGTACCTATACTTAATAGCATTACAGAACAACAACTGTATAAACACGTGCCTAATATTAAATGTATGAAATTTACCAGTTAGGAGGTTGGTAAATTTGAATTTGAAAATTTCCTGGCTCAATTTGAGAATTGAGATACCTCGGTAGAATCCCCAAAAGTCAAGCTATCGCTTTTAAAAGGTTTTTTGACCAGCCACGCGTCTCACCTGATTTCGAATCTTTCTCTCGAAAATGAAAATTATGACATGGCAATTAATTTATTTAAAAAGAAGTTTTTAGATGTCACTTTCATCATAAATGAAATATTCAAACAAATTCTGGACTATAGTCCTAAGTTTGACCAAGACTTTGCTAATGTAAGGAAATTTTTATCGGGGGTTAATGCTGACTTGTCTGAGCTTAAATCATCGTTTGGCTTGGATTTTTTAAAGAAAACTCCCCAGGCTTTGAACTAATTAGCCATATAACTTTTTTCAAAATCGCTGTTGTCAAGAGCGGACGTAAAGGACAACGTGAAATTGATTTTTGGAGTTCCTTTCGCAAACTCCCGTCTCTTCAATGTACACCTCATACTAGAGACAATGACCGAATCCCAATTCTGTGTGTCGGTAGGCTGCGATGGATTTCGCAAGTCAGTTTCTGGGCGTATTGATTCGAGCGTTCTCTCCCTCTTTCTCCTTCGCTGTTCCTTCTCTCTCGCTCTCTCCCTCTTTCTCCTTCCTTCCTTCCTTCCTCCCTTCCTTAAGTTGTAACAAGTTCGTCGGGCGACGCCCTCAGAACAAAAACGTTCCTTCCAGCCGTTACCGTGCGTATTTTATGTTCGTGAGATCTCGCAAGAATTTGCATACGTGCAAATTACCTCTCGCTGGTTCGAGATCTCCCATCATCGAATATGCTCGAGGTAGCCATATCGGTTTCGCTTTTCCGCTCTACAAGCCAGAGACGTTCGTGCGCGCTTCGAATGCCCAGGTACGTTGCGTCCATTACCTTCACAATTGCCTTCTTCTTTTCAAAAAGAATTAAATCGGAAGTTCGACAGTAACTATTGGAAAATTAACCAGATTTTGGATGGTTATAACGAGGTTCTAAAAACCTTTAAGAGGACAAGTTCCAAAAAGATTAAGGAGAATAACCACAATAATCAACACCAGAATGGGTTTAAGTCGCGACAGGGGAATTTTAATAAGAACCATACTTTAAAAAGAAAGTGCTTCTGCACTTGAAAATTTTCCCACGAAAGCTAGTAAAACTGTTACCCACTGTAAAATTTGTTCCATAAACGGACATGTTATGGTTCAGTGTGTTAAATACTCTTCATTTGAATCTAGACGCTCTAGATGTAAAGAGTTTAACTTGTACTTTCTTTGCACAAGCGCTAACCTGGTAAAAAAATAAGCTGCCACGTGCATGTAAATTCTGCAGTTCAAGAGGCCACATTAGCCCTCTCTGCAAAAAGTTTTCTGATAATAAAGGGACTTCTGTTTCTACGCACGTGGGCACCAACACTGGCATACAAGAACAGCCATGTATTTTGTCTATAGCCGCAATTACTATTTCTAGGGGAAAACGTATATTCAAACTGAACTGCCTTTTTGACACAGGGAATCTAAGGACTTATTTCTGTAGGCAGGTGATAAAAAGATTGGGGTGTAATAGGTTTTTCCTCACTCCGGCAGAATTCAATGTAAAAACCTTCCTAGGGTTTAAAAAAAGACATTAAACCAGGTCGTATTGGGTATTGGGGTAGATAAGGGTAGTTCAATGATGAATTTGATATGAACTTCAGATTCGATAATTTCAAATCTGTTAAAAATAATTTAATTAACTTGTTGCGGAGCCGATAAGCGAGTCGACTCCGTAAATAATTTTAAGGGTTTTAAGCGCGCGAATGTGTTTGGCCAAAGACAATGGAAGAAGATAAAAGGGCAAGATAACAGATACAACAAAGTGACGATTTTATTTGCCGGAATTACAAACGTGTATGTAAATGTCCGTGGCGGTTGTATGTGGTCTTCAGCTAGGATGGGTTACGTCGTTAGCTGGTATGGTCGAGTCGTAGTTGTGCGCAGCAGGACGTTCGATGAGGGTAGCTGGCGTAGGTCGAGTCGTGGAGATACAACTAGATGTCTGATGTGGGTAAGCTGAGATCGGTCGGGTCGTTGAATGCAGCTGGATGGTCGTTGCGGGCAGCTGAGGTCGGTCGGTCGTTGGTAAATCGATGTCCCGGTTTTGACATTTCGTTGGTATGAGTCGTGGTTGCTAGCCCGTAACAGCGAGTCGTTACGTGGACTGCATTGCAGGAGCGTCGTGGTCGGTAGCTATGGCTTTGTCGTGCCAGATTGCTGTGCGGGCGAATCTTTGACGGTAGCTAAGGCTTTGTTGTGCCATATAGCTGTGCGGGCGTATCGTTTACAGTAGCTATGGCTTTGTCGTGCCAGATAGTGCGGGCGTATCGTTGACGGTAGCTATGGCTTTGTCGCGCCAGGTAGCTGTGTAGACGTATCGTTGACGGTAGCTATGTCTTTGTCACGCCAGTAAACTGTGCGGGCGTATGATTGGCGGTAGCTATGGCTTTTCGCACCAAAGCTGTGTAGTAGCTAAGGCTTTTCGCACCAAAGCTGTGCGAGCGTATCGGGCGGTAGCTAAGGCTTGCGCACCAAAGCTGTGCAGACGTATCGAGACGATAGCTAAGGTTTGCGCGCCAAAGCTCTGCACTGTCGAGCGAACGGGCCAGGAGGCCGAGGCTAAGATTGGCGTTATCTTAGCGCTGCGCAGATAGTGGAGCAGTAACTAAAGGCTAACCCTTGCCTTTAGCGCTGTGCAGCAAAACGGACGAGGGGAACCGAGCGATGGTTAAGACCGGCTGGTCTTAGATAGTCCTCTTCGTGTTTGCCTCCTGGCCGTCTATTTTGACTGGTCGTTAATGACCGTCAGAGATGCTCCGACCTGTAGAAGGACCGTAAAAAAAGGTTGTTGAATCTACCACTAGAAGTGGCGGTGAGGTGGGTGCAACCACGATAACGTAGGACCCGAGCCTCATGGAGCCGAGTGGCCCCTGAGAGCGTCCGGGAAGACCTCTGAATTTTTCGCCGCCGAACCCTTTTTCATATGAAAGAAAGGCAACACCACTTCTGTCGCGCCACATAAATAAAAAGTTCTTCTATAAAAAATGGACGTAGAAAATAAGTCCTTCTTTAGGCTGGTATAGGCTAGCGAAGACAATTAATTCCATTTTTATAGAGTTATTTCTGGCAGAAGTGTTTTGCAAATGTTGATAAATGTTAATTTATCCCTTTCTTAGCTGTAACGGCCGGTTAGAGTCGAAAAAGAGCTTTGTCATTTCCGGCCGTACCCCGATGTCATTTTTCTAGGGCGAACGAGTAATCCGATCTGTTTATGTTTGTAGGCAGGTCGCGGCATATATACGTAAAGCTTTCCTAATGATTAAACTCGCATCTCTCGAGGACCGTAACAAGTTTTGTTTCTTTATGAAGGAAGGAAATAAGCTGGTTTGTTTTAGGTATACTACCATTATATTTGCTTTTAATGCAGCCCCTTCATTTTGAAATTCATAATAAAACACCAAGCAAACAAGTTCTCCGCCAATAACTGTAAAGTAAGTAAAGTTGTCTCCCTTTAGTCGAGGGTGACCCGAAGGCTCCCTTTTCGATAGCTACAACACCAAGGTATAAGGGGCGGCGTTACTCCTTTCCCTGGATTGCTCCACTTTACCCTTGATTCCTACCTAATGCTGAGTGTTAAGCAGGGAGGCATTAAGTATCATTTTTGAGTCTTTGGTATGACTCGACCTGTGATTGAACCCAGGTCTCCCGGGCCATTGGCGAATACTCTCTCTCTCTCTCTCTCTATATATATATATATATATATATTAAAATAAAAAGGTCCACGAAGAGATTTGTATTTTTTGAATTTATTTATTTTGTTCTTACATACGGGTTATATATATGTATGTTTCCAGCTTGTTGCTTTCGTCAGAGAACATATGTGGCACAAGGCCTTTTTAATGGGGTATTCAATGAAACTTGCACTTACTCTTGTTTCCAGTATAAATGACCTTTGGTTGGTCAGACTGGTTTATATAGGGGTTGTTGTCCGCTTAAAAATTGACCGTGTGTCATATCCTGCCCGAGCGGAGGGGTTGGTAGATATGATATAGGGGTTGTTGTTCCTCTTTCCTGGAGTGTGTTTACTTTGGTCTGCTTTACCCGTCTTTGATATTTGATATGTTTATAGTTGTGTGTGTGTTGGCGTTGGAGTGGTTTTGGGTTTCACTAACAGCTTTTACATGATATGCACTTACACACACAAAAAAAAGTAAACACACTGAAAGAACTATTACCAAGACAAATGCTATAGTTAAATCCACAGAAAACCTCTTTTTGCAATAATTCTTCTTTTCTTCCTTTTCTTTATCTTTCTCAAAATATAAACCCTTTTTTCAACCGAATTGTTGTTTTGTTTCTTTTCTCTTGTCACGTCTCGTGCAACAGTAAGCCTTATTTTTCCTAACACTACAAATATAGATTTTGTCTCATTCTCAACGGGTAAAATCCCAACAAAGAAAAATGGATAATCTGAAATAAATTTATTGAGAAAAACCAGCCATTTAATTAAAAAAACCTAACAAAAACAACCTAGAATGAGTTGAACAATCTTTGTGAAGAACTCGATGTGAAGATCAGAGTTAGTTTCGGAATTCAGGGGTTAAGCAAGAAAAAAAAACAAAAATAGGCAAAGTGTCGTCAATGTTGCTGGTGTAGGGATTACATCCCTTGCTTTCCAAAATAGAACTTCTAATGGCCACAATGTGATGTAACCAAAGTGGGAAGCTTTTGTTCCCACAAACCTCATGTCGTACTAAGAACGATATCATGCTTTGGCATAAGTCTTCATACGAAAGAAATTAAAGGTAAAATATGCAAAGTAAAGAATTTAGAATAAAATTCAATGTGAAGGAATGACACTAAAGCCAAATTTAGTATTTAACTGAGTAATGTTTTTCGGGGGGCTTTAGCGTGTCATTTTAAACGGTAAGTTCAAACAGTAAGTTCTGCAGCTTTCTAGTTCGGATACTGATTCGAAAAGATAACACAGACAATAAAGTTTAAAAAAAAGAATTTTATACAAAAGAAACAAGAAGGAAAGGAATAGAAACGATAAAGTGTTGCAAATTTTAGTGTAATTTACGGAAACTTATCTGAGAGAGTGTCCGGGAAACAAAGTTCTTTGAATTTGAGTATTTTTTTTTTTTTCACTTTTGTCGAAATGTTCAGTTTTCATTTAATTTCGAGTCTTCTGTAAAGTAATTCCAGCAGAATTCTCGGGTTGAATTTTCTTTCAGTCGTTTAACTTGGTATAATTTCAGTAGTCGGCTTTCGTTTAATTTTACTTGTATTTCTTGGGAAGCTTCTTGTCTGTTTAAAATACTTATCGGCTGTTCAAGAAGCCAGTGACAAAACGTTTCTGCTGGCTATTCTTTCCTGCCTTTACGGTTTGGTCCCTGAATTCGTACTTTCGTTGATTTTGGTTTTATTTCTTGGGAAGCTTCTTGCCTGTTTAAAATACTTATCGGCTATTCAAGAAGTGAGTGACGTAACTCTTCTGCTGATTATTTTTTCGTGCCTTTACAGTTGGTCCCCGATTTCGTACTGAGGGTCCCAATAGTAGTTCTCGACAAATAGTGGGAGGTAGCTTTTTGGTGCCGTATTGTCTGGGATTACTTCTCTCTTTTCCACTCTGGCCAAATCAAGTGTCGCACGTGGTCGGTTCGATTTTTTCTCGGAAATAAATTTTTATAATAGAATAATTTTTATTTTTTAAAGGATTCTTCAACGACTTGATAAGACTTTCTCTTCATGATGTACTCTTAAGATTTTATATAATTTTTGTATCTTTTCAATTAAATTTGCTCAGGTAATAAAAGTTTCATTGTTAATACTTCATGAATTGTTTTATATTATTTAGCACAAAGAATCGTTAAACCATAATACATTTCCTCTGCGACAATTGTCCAAATTGTGTTCCTCATTGTTTAATAATTGTGGCGGTGTGTTTTGGTACTCAGTTAGGACAAATATACGAAGACCAACCTTCAATCGACGATACCAAAGCTCCCTCGCATCCTATTATTCCACATTGGGTATCAAACTTATAGGTACAAAGAAAAGTTTCAGTCTATTTAACTTCATGTAGAATATAATAAAACCTGGTTGAAAAGGCTGATATAGAAAAAATAATTTTTGGATTAAATATTCAAAATATCAGTCGTTATATTTACCAAAAACTAAAAGACACGATGTAATACTTTTTATGTTTTAATTTTAAGAAAAAACTAAAAAAAAAACAAAAAACAACTCGTGTTGACTTTTTTCTAAAAAAATCCTCATCAGTGTTTTCATTTTCATTTTTTTTTTAAATTAATTCTGGTGATATTATTCTATAATTTTTAGTCAAAAGAGAAGAGCAATATTGAATAGCCCCCCCCTCACTTCTTGGTTCCAAATGGAATAAGACATTAAAAGCTTTATGGATGCAGTTATTTACCCACGATAATTTCTACTTATAATCCTATTGTTCTGATCTAAAAAGGAAAAGGAAATAACACAGAAGAAAAAGACATTTTTTATTGTTTAATTTATTTATTTTCTAGACGATCAAATGGAACATATCGAAGTCAGAATCTTTTCGATTTTGACATCTGTGGTATCCACTAAAAATGTTGGGGAATTTTTGTTGTTTAATATATAGGAAGAGGTTTAGTGCACAGATTATTTTGTACAGGATGGATAAAATAAATAAAAAATTTTTTGTAAATTTGGATTTCTTTTGAGCTTTTCAAGAAGAGAAGTAATCAGTAGCAGCTCCTTTCTTGAATACCCCCCCCCCCAGAAATATTTAACTTTCGTGAATTTCTTGGTATTAAACATACCAGGAAAAAAAAAGATAAATTTTGAACTTTGTGAACGTAAAAAAAAACTAAACAAAACAAAATAAAACAAAAAAAAATAACCAAAAAAGCATATTTGAGTTCTGACAAAAAAAATTTTTCCGCAAGAAATAGCTTTAAAATTTAGTCTATATATTCTTTTGAGTTTCATTGTTACCTTTAAGAAGGTTGACTTCTGACAAGAGAACATTTTTGCAGCTAGCTGAAATCATTGTAAAAAATGAATTCTCTTAAACTTATAAGGTCGAAGTTGTATGTTTTACTTGTTTTAGATATTTATTCCAACTGTAGTTGGCTTTAATTCTCCCTTTTCTTTTTTCTAATAATTGACTGCATGGCTTTCTTCGTTCGGTTGATTTATGACTTACCCCCTTATAAAATTGGTGCAAATGATGTTAGCTCAAACAGGTTGTTTTAGAAGAAAGTAGTGCAAAAAAAAAAAAAAAAGAAAAAATTGTTGGTCCGTATTAAACGCAAATTTCGTAGAGTTTGTAACTTGGATAGCTTTTTTTATTTTTTAAAATCATATCTCCATATGGATGAACAATTTTCGAAAAGAAAAATTTTGACTGCTTTTATCCCAACACGTGTCAGGGTCATAAAACTTCGGTAAATTTTCAATACTGAGTAAATTTTTCATGAAAACGAATATTTAAGTATGCTTGAATATTATTAGTTACCTTAAAAATGAAACATACATCGATAAAATATAGGATCGTTCATCTTAAGAATTTACAGAATGAAAAAATATTGTTGAAAATTGAATTTATAACGCTAAATCATTGGATTACCAAAGTTAGTAAATAATGCAAGACCAGCCGTCTCTATATCATTTTTTTTCGGGTACTACATTAAAACTCTTTGGCTTGAAAAGCCCTCGATCTTCCAATTATATACGATTTTGTAAATCATCTGTTTTCTTTCCAAGTTATAACATCGACTCTATCTATCACCTATCATCAAACTGAGCGACTGGTAGGCCATTGTTAGTGAGTTTGATTCTAACCGGGTGCCCTAAACTTCTGGTCTGACGTTAATTCACGGTCAGTGATGAGTGTTGGCAAGGGAGATAACGCTGATTTTATTTGGAAATTATTCACAGCGGCAGATTCGCGGTGTTTTCCTTTTTTGCTCACATTTTTTTCTTGTGATTCATCTGCAACAATGTAAGTAATATTTTAAAAAGTATATTCTGATTAGCTGATAACAATAAAAATGTCTTTTCAAAGTTTTTGTTTAGGGAATTTAAATGTTGTTCATAATGCATATAGCTTTTTCCCCTAATGTTAGAAGAACGGCTTTCGTTAATGGGATTTTTTAAAATGTGTAATTATTCGATATCGTCATCCTAAAATAAACTTTTAAAATGAAAATAAATTGTTGGTAATATCAGAGACTTTATTCGACGTATGAATAAACTATTTCAAATTGAAATTATTGTTGGTGAATGATTTAATTCAACAACCACCACCTTTTTTGATGGTACAAAGTTAATTTTCTTTCTTGAAAAAATATTTTTACATTCGTTAAAGCAAGAAACAGTTTTTGTTTTTAGTGATGTTGGTAGTTTTCGGATAGTGCGGTCCCACCTAGATTGACGTGGGTATTCTATATTTTTATAAATTAAAACACCCAAAAGGAACCACATTATCCATAAACCAACCTGGTCGTTCGTTAATAAACTACTACTAATGTTGTATGACATATACCATGTGTATTTTAATCTTTGAATTATATTCATTATAACGTCCGTAGATTCGAGTTTTTCTAGGAAGGGCTATTTTGGTGTATTTTATTTTAGAATTAAAAGTTTAAATTAAAATGTTATTTTTTTACGATTACACCTGTCTCCTCTCTTATTATTTTATGCTCTTAAAGTAGACTCTTGTTTTGTACTAAAATCAAATAGATAAAAAAAAAAATGACATATCAAACACTTGATGCGAGTGATATGCAGAAAAGAAACAATGTTTTTTTCCCTCAATAATTGATATTTTATTGTTTTAATAAAGAGTTCGAAGATTTAATTGCACTTTTTAATAATTCATTTCTTTATGATGACATATGCTTGCATTTATCCATCGGAAGATTTTCCTGCTAAGAAAGGAAAGTCTCAATTCAATTAAATAAATAAATGACAACAGTCATACATTTATGTTTTTTTACGTATATTTTCTGCGATGATTTTTGTCAATTTTTCCCTTTTGTTCTTCCACTCCTCCAGGCTACTAGAATTTAAAGAAAGTCTTTCCGGATTCCTCTTTGTATTCCAAAGAAATAACGCTTTTATTTTGAAAAAAAAATGCTCAGAGGATAGCAGTTAACTTTATAACATCTTAGAGATAATGATATCTTATTTCTTTTTCTTAATGAAATCGAAAGAAAGAATAATGTTGCATGGAAAATATTCGATTCTGTCTTACTGTAATATAGCTCGGTTGTTATGGAAACCAATCTAGGCCAGCGTGACGTACACGCAAAGCTCGCCAGATCCTTGCTTTTTCTAGCTTATTATGACGATGAATTGATTTCGGGTCTTTGTCTTGGTTTCGAATTGTTTCCCTTGTAGAACTCTTCTCTAAAAGAGTTGCACTTTTCCTTTTCCAAATAAAGTGGCCAATTCAAACATTGCTGAACAGCATCACACATATTTCTTTGGGTTTCCTCAATATGTTTAGTTGGTGCTAGTGGTAAAAAAACCCCAAACTGGAAACCATGCATAGTTCAACAAAGACTCGAAGGAGTTAATCAAGAATAAAAACGACACTAAAAAGGAAGGCTGTAATACATTTAAAAAAGAAGAAATATTTGAACTTGGTTGGTCCATGTAGTGGACAATAAAAGACGAGGACCAACATTAACAAAAAAACATTCTTCATAGAATACTGAGTACAGTATTGTCATTATCTGTCATCATATTATTTGGAGCACAAAAGATCAAAATGTGCAGACCAGCAATTGATCTGGTCATCATGAACGACAACTGAGAATGTTGTTGAATTGTTCTGTTTATTTCAAGCAGTGCTGTACTTCTCCATACAAAACATACCAGAAAAAATAGGTTGACCACATATATAAGAAATTGTACTCAATTTAAAAAATATGCTAGGTTTTAGGTCTTAAATTACAACAACCAACAGATAAAAACTTAACAAATCTATCCTAATATTAGTCACTATAAAGTACAACTCTACCCAAATCAAGTAAACTTTATCTCTGGCTAGCCCAAGAAATTATCAAGCAGTAATTGTCAGGCCTGACAAATGGGGAGAGAAATGTTTAAAAATAAAGGAGATAAAAAAGGGGGAAGAGAAGCTTACTTTTGTTACCTGAAAGAAAAGAGTCTATATTTTTTAAAAACAAAATAACTAGTTCCCACAAAGTAATTTATTTCAAGAGAAATAAACTTTACAAAATCTGGTTTTGCATTTTTTTCCCCATGGTTGTCGAAAACATTGAATAAGGTAACAAAAATAACATACATTCAAGTAATGACAATGTTATAACCAAAAAAGAAGTAGGGTATAAAGAAATATAACAAATGACTTGTTCAAAGCCATGCTGCCAACCACCTACTGTCAGTTTATCTTTAGTTAAGGATAAAATATCTTTCTTTGGTATTTTATGTCAAAGTTCATTTTGAAGACAATTTTTAGGGTTTATTCTTCTCGACGTCTCCTTGTATAGAATCAACCTGGACGACCGTGTTCTTCTAGTTTCCTGTGTAGACTTGTTGAAAATGAAGTTTACTATTTCTTTAAGTGAATTTCGAGTAGACCACTGCTTCCTCCTCTTAGAGATGAATATCTTTCTGTTTCAACTCGAATTTTCTTCTGCTGAGTCTATGGAGGCTTTTACCACATCTTCTGACCAGCTAACAGCTTTCTTTGTCAGCAAAAGATCCAATAATACCGCCTCCAGACTTTATACTCAACTTCCTTTTGAAAGGGACAGCATACCAAAACCACAAATAGCCTGCAGTAGGCTTATTGTTTCAATAAGCAGCAATAAAAACCCTGTAAGGAAAAGAGACTTAGCCTAAGACTAATGGGTCTATTTTGCTTAAGAAAAAACTACCTTAAGTCGAAGGCAAATAAAAATGAATCATATTCAATAGGAATACTTGATGCTATATAACTTGGCAAATTATTTGTATTAGGAATTCTTACTTGAAGCTAAAATTGTTTACTAAATATCATTATCATTCGATGATTTAAATTTTTGATCATTAGATCTTGAGAGAAATTTCATGATCATTATTGTCATCAAGGCACACTGACAGCATGGAGTTTCCAGACTCTCTCTCTATCTCTCTCTCTCCCCATCTGTCTCTATCATCCAACACTCCTGGCAGGCCCTCCAAACTCCATCCAGTGTCCACATAGAGCTGATCTAAGTCCTTGCTAGTTGACCAACACTGGGACATCTCATAGGTCCATAGAAGAATGTTTCTTATGAGTTTGTCCTTGCTTCACCTGTATTGCTCCCCCCACTTCCCGCATGTTTTGTTTATTTCATTTGGATAGTTTTTGTAATAGGAGGTAAGTAGCTGTACATTTGATGTTTAGTGAGGTATTGCTTCCAGGATTTGTTCAAGATAGCACACAGCATTCCCATCTGGCTTTTTCTCCATGTGCTTTGTTTGTATCTATGTGGTGCAGCCATACAATTGCATGGACACAGCTTGGAAGAAATCCCATTTTATCTTATCAGAAATCCGATTTCCATACGATTAATAACCTGTTGATAGCAATTCACACTTTTGCTAGGTGTATGTTGACATCACTTTCAGTAGATGAGATATTGCTGCTGAGGTATGTGAACTTGTCTTCTAGTTTTAGAGGTATGTCACTTAAAGTGGAGATGGCTCCTTGTTTAAAACATCTATTTACATTCTTGTAGAAGCCAATGCCTACTGCTGATTCCTCCTGGCTATGCAGTAGGGATTTGGCTTGGCAGGTGTATTTGCCAGAAGCACTAGATCATCTGTGTAATCTGCATTTGTTATAGCTTCTGTGCGATATCATCTATTTCTTGCCTTTTTTGATGTAAAATCAATTCCTTTTTATTAGATCTATCAATGTTCGAAGTATGTAGTCTAGGCAGATTATAAATATATGTGGCACTAAGGTATCTCTTTTTAAAACTCCAGCATCAATGTTGAAGAAGTTTGTGACATTATCACAGAAGCAAACCATTGCTTTCATGTTTTTATGAAGCATTATTATAACTGTAACAGTTTCTCTGCAAGTTTTGCTTTATCTTTCCTCTGTGTAGAGAATCAAATGCTTTGGTGAAATCTATGAACAAGAGTGTTGCCTTGTGATATTTTGCTCGTACTTCTTCAGTGGACAGTCAGAATCTGAGAAGTTATGGATTGATTTCTCCAAAAACTGTTCTAATTTTTCCTAAGAATTTTCTTAATTTCATGTCAGATCCGATTGTGAAGTTGGCCATTATAAACTTTTACAGCTATAGCCGAAAGAGTTATGCCTGAGTAGTTCTTAGCGATTTTGAGGTTGCCTTTCTTCAGAGAAGAGAGGATGCAGCCTTTCATCCATTTATGAAAATAGGGCATAGGGACCTTAACAGTTATAGCTGGAAGAGTTATGCTTGTGTGATTCTGAGGTTGCCTTTTTTAAGGAAGGGAAAGATGTAGTCTCTTATCCATTTGTCTATTGTGTTTGTTTATACACTGCATTGCATAACCCAAGTTGTTCATTAAATTTCCTTGTCTTTTGAAAGTATTTTGTCAAGGACTCCAACTCTTCTGCTTTTAATTTTTCACAGTACTCCATTAAGTTCTTCTTCCGTGAACTGTCTTAATTTCATGTCTAGTTGGCTATTAATAATTTTTGTGATATGTTTATCAGTGACTTTAGGAGGGTTTCCAAACAGATTTTTGAAATGTTCTCTCCCCTTCTCTATTCTTTCATCTTAGCTGGCAGCTTTTAGCTTTGCTCTTGTTGTGCTCTTCCTTCAGCTCACTTCATTTACTGTTTGTCATTCTAATCATCTATCTTCTACTGAACTTCTGATTTTATTGATTTGGCTTAGAATGTATTTAATCATTCTTTTTGGTATGTGTTAATTCTGTCTGGGCTGCCTTAAGTTTCTGCATGTTAGCATTTGTTGGCTTTCTTTTATCAAGTAGAGATACTTTTTCCTGTTATCTCATTTTTCTCTGCTATTGACATCTAGGAACTCTACATTTGGTTCTTGCTTTGGATGGAATGCACTTTTCTGCTGCTTTTTTATAGTCTATAACCAAGGTTTCATATTATTCATTTGGAGTTTCCAAAGTCTCCTAAAGATTATCAAACTAGTTTGTTATACTCACCATATATTGATTTCTAATATTGATGAGTAAGAACCAGTCCTATTCTGAAGCTTGAACCATTTCTGACTTCTTTCTGCATAGACTCAAGCAGTTAGATATTTATTAAAGATAAAGGGAGACTGATGAACCAATTATCATTGCTACTAGTTGAAGTACTCATCTATACTGGTACTAGTCAAAGTAATTATATATTTACAATCTTTGTTGTCAATTAATAATTTATACTGAATAGTCACAAATAGTAATTGTTATAATAAAAGATAAATCCAGATAACAGAAAAGAAATTTACCATTTTATATTTTCGATATTATTTAATGAAATGTTATCTTATGTTTTGTGAAAAATTTCTTTGAGTTTTGTAAAGAGATATTTTTTAGTTTAAGTGACACTTAAGAGTTGTATTGATTTACACTTTCTGTTTTCAGATTGTTAGGCCTAACTAAACAATAATGTTATGTAATTATTTTCTTATTTTCAGTCTGAAGAATTACCATTAAACCTAATTAGCTATATTCAATTAAAATTGACATATTATTTTTAAGACAAATAATTTGTTGATTTTTTTCTTTTGAAGTGTGGAACTTTAAATTCTGTATAAATTGTTATGTCTTGCTGCAAGTAAGCTTAATACTGATTATTGCTTCTTATTAGAGCTCCCCCCCTTTCATTGAGAGCTATCCCCCCATCCCTTTTAATGAGAGCTGTCCCCCCATCCCTTTTAACGAGAGCTGTCCCCCCATCCCTTTCAATGAGAGCTATCTCCTCATCCCTTTTAATGAGAGCTGTCCCCCCATCCATTTCATTGAGAGCTCTCCCCCGTCCCTTTCAATGAGAGCTATCCCCCCATCCCTTTTAACGAGAGCTATCCCCCCATCCCTTTTAACGAGAGCTGTCCCCCCATCCCTTTCAATGAGAGCTATCCCCCCATCCCTTTTAACGAGAGCTGTCCCCCCATCCCTTTCATTGAGAGCTCTCTCCCCATCCCTTTTAATGAGAGCTCTCCCCCGTCCCTTTCAATGAGAGCTCTCCCCCTCCGTCCCTTTCAATGAGAGCTATCCCCCCCCCATCCCTTTCAACAAGAGCTCTCCCCCGCGTCCCTTTCAATAATGAGGAATAAACCTTTGTTATAATCTTCCCCATTGAGTTCAGTATGTATAGCAAATTTGGTGGCTCTACATTAAACTGTTGAGACATTTATTGAGGACAGAGAGACAAACAAGCTTTTCCTAATTATTTAGATATATCTTTTGTGTCATTATCAATTGGGTCTTGTCTTTAAGGAGGATTTGGCTTTATGGATTGATTTATCCAAGACAAAAGACTAAACTGCCTGGATGTGTAATGAATGAGATGACTTACCTCCTGCAAAACACAATCTGTTTGGCTTGTCAAGTTTCCTTGAGTGCTCACGGCTGCCATTAAAGGGCAAATTTATAGGTTGTGGTCTTATTTTGCCTCATTTATCGCGTGATCATGGTAGTGCTTATGCAAATTTGTGCCCATCTTCATTGCATATAAAGCAGCTAATTTCATCATTTGGGCTGTGCACTTCGAAGCAAAGGAATTTATTGTTTCTGTCATAACATGTATGTGAAGAAGGATGGGAATAGGGCAAAGCTGATTCGACCCCGTAACATAGAAAGGCTGTTTATTTTCTAACCAAATAGCAGTGTGTCTGGATTAACTGCTCAGCAACTTTAGGTAGACATTGCCTCCTAACTAACCAATTACAAGCTATTTTGGCCTCTACACTAATAGAAAATGGACAGGTTCAATTTAAAACAGAGTTTGATGGATCCCCTGCTGGTTTGTCTGTTGTCAAATGGTTTGAGAAGGTAGAGTCTGTCTGTAAACTGTTCAGAATAAAGAAGCTCGCGTTGGTCATCCCATTGAGATTAACAGAGGGAGAGGTTGTTTAGGCAGCTCAAGGAAGAAGCAAACCTGCATGAGATAAAGCACACCCTTTATACAGCATTTGGCATGGATTAATCTCCATCGCTTGGAGGCAGTTTATATGGCAACAACTCCTCTCAGGTGAGATGGTTGAGGTGTAGCTGGCGTATTTAAGAAAACTATTAGTGCCATTTGGTGATGTGAATGATCAGATATTGGGATGTGCATTTTTGGAAGGGCTGCCCATTGATGTTTGCCAGCTCCTGTGAGAATCATCCAAACTGGGTGAAATGAGTATAGACCAGCTGCTGGCCAGGGCTTGAATCTTTTTAAAGGAGTTTGAATATGTAGTACCAGCTGCAAGGACGGAGGACGCGTTGTCCAAATCAGAAGAGAGTGCTGCCAGTGATTTTTGTGTCCCCAGAACCTGTGAAGGCCCCAAGTGGACTACAAGTGTGGTGGTCCCAATTACTTCTCCTGAAAGTGCAGAAGTAGAAGTGATATGGGGAGCAGGAATTGGAGCAAATCATGTTGCTACCACTGTAACGATTTAGGCCACCTAGTACAGGGAGCCAACATGGCTTTACTTGACCTGTGGAAAGTGTATCTTCAAATATGGATCCATGAGACACTGTGGCCATTCTAAACAGTCATCACCAAAGGAGGCGGGTACTGCCTGACGTGGCTGGAGTTTGGTTTTAATATGGTACCTCTAATTATGAAGGTTATCATTAAGACAGTGTTAGAATAAGATGAGATGATGAAAAGAGCTACATCAGCCAATGTTAACATTCTCTCAGCGGATAAAGTAAGAGTAGATTAGAATTCTTCTGTTAGTAAAGACCCCCAACTCAATTAAGAGATGGAGCCGTTGTACTGGGACTCAAAGTCTGGGGGGAGTACAACACACTGCAATGGAAACAAGGGAACTCAGTTCCGGAACTCCCCATTACACTGACATGACACACAGTTTTTCCATCTGTGGGAAGTTGGTGGTACATTTTCCTGTCTGCAGGCGGCTTCATGCAGCTACAGGAATGATGAAAAGATTAGCAAGCATGGTAATGAACAGATGGCATGATACTGTGAAGGATGCCCCTCTCAAGCAAATGGTGGTTGAAATGCTGACCAGAAAGCATCAAGATGATCCAGCCTGGGGAGATTGGTGCGTGAATGGGAAAGAAATAAACTTGTGGGTTGATGTAAGTTCCCTGATGAGTGTGGTGTTGGAGAACCGTGAAGCTATACTGGAAGATGCATGCTGGCTTCGACCAATAAACAAAATGCAACACATGAACCAGGTGCACTGGATGCCACAATGAAAGGTATTAATCTGGCATTACAGTGGCAGGCCAAGTTGGTGCACCTGTACACTGATTCAGCATGCGTATATCAATAGCTGATGAACACCCTGACAGACAAAACCTGAGTAAGGACGAAAGCAGCAAGCGAGATGTTGGTGTGCAGCAGCTAATTGAAGAGTAGTCTGGTAATTGACGTCAAACTGACCATGTTGGAGAAGAATCTGGCTGATAGATTAACGAGAGTGCCAAAGAAATGGCTTGACATGTTGAAGCAGGGATCAGAGCCACCAATGTGTGCTGCCCTGATGAACTGGTTAACCAACAAATAGATCCTTGGCATACATAGCTAGAGTGGACATCCTGGCATGCAGCATATGACTTACTTTGTCCAGAAAGTATGTCTCGCAGTTACAGAGGTGATGGTTAGGTCAGCCAATGAGGTTGCGAGGAATACTATACAGTGGACCCTGCCCTGGTTCAGTGGAAGAAGGGTAAACTTGGAGTTGATAGGAACTGGTGATGACTAGACTTGGATGTGTCTCATTATAATGGCAGTCATTTTCTATCCTTTATGGATTGTGGCCCAATGTGTTTCACTGTGTGATGCCCACTAGTATGACAAGATGCATTGTCTGTTATACGATAACTAAGAGCTATCTTCTGTGAATGTGGTCCTCCCGTTGAAATATTGACAGATAATGCCGCGACTTTCTGTGGCTTCATAGCTGAAGGGGGAGCGTGAGTAAGGTATAGAGGCGTGTACACTTCGGAGGGTAATGGGATAGTGGAACGGTGTCACTGCACCATTAAAAGAATAGCAGCTAGAATGCAGTGCTCCGCTCAAGAGGCTGTGTATTGGTACAACCCCACATCTAGAGATGATGTGACAACATTAATCATGCTAGCCAATCGGATGTATTGGTATGAACAGCAGATAAAAGAGATAGATCTAGTACCAGATAGTCCACAGAGTATGGAAGAAGTGTATAAAATTGATGATCTTGTATGGGTCAAACCCGCAAATTGACAGTGTACTACCAGATTCAGCAGAGGACGTGTTGATGGAATTATCAGCTGTCAAAAAGTCCAGGTCCATGGCATGCCACACCATATGAAAGATCTTTGCCTACGACAGGAATTGACCACTTCAGGTGAAGACTATCACGGTGGAGATATGTTATCTGATTGCGATTCAGAGACACCAATGCTTTATGCGATGCAGTCAGATGGTTTGCCTCCTGAATCAGAAAGTACAGAATCGAACAATGACAAGGGTGATGATGACACTGGAAATGCCCAAGACTTATATAGACATGGAAGTATTGCTACAGGAAGAGTCCACTCCACTTCTACAAAGAAGTGCTCGTTGAAGGCATTTGCCCTTCCTCTATCATCTGTGTGATCATGAGATCAAGGTGGGGTGTGATGAATGTGATGACTCACCTCTTGCAAAACACAACTGTTTGGCATGTCAAGTTTCCTTGAGCGCTCCCGTCCGCCATTAAAGGGTGAATTTATAGGTTGTGGTCTTGTATTATCTCATTTGTGGTGTGATCATTGCAGAGTCAATGCAAATTTGTGCCCACCTTCATTGCATATAAAGCAGCTGATTTTGTCATTTGGACAGTGCTCTTTGAAGCAAAGGAAGTTATTGTCTCTGCCGTGACGTGTATGTGAGAAAGAACAGAGATCGTATACATGAGGAAGAACAAGAATTGAGCAAAGCTGATTTGATCCCATAACATAGAAAGGACATTTATTTTCTAACCAAATAGCAGCGTGTCTGGATGAACTGCTCGGCAATTTTGGATAAACATTGTCTCCTAACTAACCAATTACAAGATGTGAGAAAGTAACTGTTTATTGTGTTTAGATTAGTGTAATGTGGGTAAATATAATGCAATCCTCATAACAGCCATTGACAAAGTCAATGTAAAATGTCATTTTGAATGAATCCTTATATGGACAATAACTCATGAATATCATATGCCATAGCATGACATGAGGATTTGAACCTGCACATTTACTCTTCACATTACAAATGGTCATTTAGACAAAAGACGTGTGAAGCAGCATGTTCTCTTTACTTCAGGTAAGTGTGTTACATCTTCTATTTGGTGGAAGTAAATCTATGTATAATTTGTACCGATATTTTGTTACAGATGTCGAAGAATATCAGTCAAATAACATTTGATGATATTGTGTGCGAGAACATGAGAGATTTTGAAATGAATGTAACTGAAGCAATGGAAGATGCTGTACAACAACTCGAATCCCAGGTGAGTCAAATGAATTTGGATTCAATTTTCTCATAAGCACTTCATATTTAATACAATCTTTGTTTAATCAATGAGTAGGATATTTCCAAAGACACAGACCCAGTACTGAACACAAGGTAATTTGCAAACTGTCTTAACTTTTCTTTTTCTCATTCGATTGAAAATAAAGTTGGTTAAATTTTGTCAAATTTCCTTAGTCTAGTTTAAAAGCAGAATGATCGTATAATATACACTTGTATCCAGTATTAGAGGATGTAAGTTTTAAAAAGAAAAAAAATTCAATTCTATAGATCTAATTGCAATGAAAATTTAAGTAACCATTAAAAATTCATCCTACATTTTATGGAGAATGGAAAATATTTGATTAAAAAAAGTGCATCATGCTAAATTAGAGAACAAATATTGTAGGTAAACCTATAAATTAACAACATTCTTGACTAGATATATTTATACAGAATATTAATAAGAAAAAGAGACATGTCATGGCTTTTAATTACTTCTATACATCTATGATCAGAAAACTTTACTAATTTATCACATAATTTACACAGGACTTTTGTCAATTCATTCTGCACTTTATGACACAACTCAATTACAGTTGGTAGTTTTCATGCAACACAAGAGATCATATACCCCCACACACACTAATATGCTACCACCGCTAAATTCAATTGATTTTTGTCAGTTCCTTCTGCAGTTTATGACACAATTCAATTACTGTTGTTAATCTCTCAATTTTATTCAATCTAACATACTGCTTTCTGTAGTAGCAATAATTAAATGTTTCATTTTATTTTTTGAATATTTTCAGAAGTCTGAATACTTAAAAAATGAAAATAATGAAAAAAAAAGTGAAATTATGAAAATTTAATGAAAAGAATTTTTTTAGACATTATAAACCTGACACTACATAACCTATCAAGACATTTTGTTGTGTGTCTTTAAAATGATAAACTATTTTTTAGAGGAAATTTTAATACATTAATTTTTTTTTCTAATTCCATGTCCAAAAAGAAAGAAAGATTTGTTGGTTATGTTTGTTTTTGGTTTTCTATACAAGAATTTTATTCTTTGTGTCAGTAAATGTTTATAGAGACAAAAATGAGAAGGGAAAAAACAAGGGAAAAGATATATCCACTGGTTTTCTTCAAACATTTTGAGAAGAAAGCAAAAATATGAACCTGTTAATAATACAACTTGGTGTTTTTTAAATCGTTGATGACAATATATCTTTCATTTTGTCAATGTGAAATGATATAAATTGAAAATTTTTGTACTGGGAAATAATCCAAAGTTAAATGAACGTTAAGGTTATATTTTAATGACACTAATTTCGTGTCACTCGCTTCTCAGTCAGGGTTTATCATTTTCCAAGTTGTAATGCAGGGAGATATTAATTGATGTTCTCATATATTTAGGGCTACCATAAAATGCTTGTAAAGTCACTAAAAATATTATAAAATAGCTGCATATATTTGAGAGTTAAAGATGTTTTTTAAAATAATAATTAAAAATTTTTTACTGGTGTTGGTTTTGGCATAGAAAATTATTAAATAATTAAATTGTTTTAGTATTTTTGTGATTATTTTTGCATAGAATATAAATTCAACACTTTTTTTAGTTCAAAATATAGTAAAGAAAAATTTTTATTAAAATTCTAATCTCATCAAATTATATTCATCATCTTATTTTCTGACTTTGCAGGGTGTTGACCTCACTGTCATTGTCCAAGACGACAAAGTCTACAGTAATGACAACAATGGTCCTGTAGTTCACACGGTTGTGAAATTGGTGGACATATTGAAAGAATCTTTGAATGATGCCTCTTACAATAATACAGAAGCACAGATTATTCTTGACAAATTCATATGTGAATGTATGGAGACGTCTGCTAAGAATTCCCTTGCAGGCCGACATGGCGCTCATAATGTTTTGTTAGATTATATCAAGAGGTGTAAAGATTCTGAAGAAATGGAACTTTTGAAAAAAGTTTTGGATGGTATGGAAGTTCTTTTGATTGGTCAATCCAAACTTATGAAGCCTATTCATATTCCTTCCATTTTAGAAATGACTGATATCTACCATGACCAAATGAACATTCTGATACAAGTCTTGAAAGTTATTTCTGTCTCTTGTATTACCAATGAAGCCAACAGGCAGACATACATAAACAACAAAATCGTGAATAAAATGCAAGAACTACTCATTGCCTATAAGGGAGAAGAATTAGTTGTGAAGGAAATCTGTTCTGTGTTTTGTGTGTTGACTGTTGACGATGATGCCACTGTACCATTTGGTCAGAGCCATGAAAATTCTAAACTGATCGCAACAGAAGGAGATGGATTAAAGTTAATTCTAGAACTCTGCAAAGGTGAGGGATAATTTTTTTTTTTTGACTTATACTTGTATACAAGTATTTTGCTGTTTATTAAATGGAAAATTCAATTTATAAAAATTAAAACAATTGGGATCTTTTAATTATTATATTTTCATTATCTTTGATGATTCATTCATAATTCCTCATTTTATAATAAAAATTAACTTACTTCATTAGAATTAAAGTCTAGTAGAAAAAAGTAATATTTGTTGGTTGGTTGGGTTTTATGGCATATCAACCTTTGTAGGCCATTTAATGCCAAATCCATTTTTATACAAATAATCAGTTCTACGAGGTGCCTTCAATAAGTTTCCAGACTTTTTTCGTATGGGCACTTTTATTGATAGTACACACATGAAACTCTAGTCCCCTTCAAAGTAATCTCCTCCAGCTTCAATGCACTTGTACCACTCCAACAACTTCTGGAAGGCCTCATGGAAGTCCTCTTGTGTGAGCGTGTCAATGACCTTCGTCACAGCCTCTTTCATCTCTTTAATTGTCTCATAATGACAGCCTCTAAGGTTTTCCTTGAGCTTAGGGAATAACCAAGTGTCACAGGGAGCAAGGTCTGGACTATTGGGAGGATGAGGAACTGTCTTGATGCCAATCTTGGTCAAATAGTCTGTGTCAAGGATGGAGTTGTGGACTGGTGCATTGTCCTGGTGGAAATGCCACTGGCCCGATTTAAAGAGTGCTGGCCTCTCCCAATGGAATTTCTTCCTGAACTCCTTTAAAACCTCAACATAATATTCCTTGTTGTCTGCCTGTCCAGTGGGAACCCAGTGCATGTAGATCATGCCAGTGCTGTCAAAAAAAGGGATCATCAAAAGTTTATGGGTGGATTTGCTCTGTCTAGCCTTCTTGGGTCTGGGAGAGCCAGCATGCTTCCACTGGGAACTCTGTCTCTTGGTCTCTGGGTCATAGCAGTAGATCCAGCTTTCATCACAGGTCACCAGAGCATCAAGAACTGTGGAATCTGAATTGATCAGCTCGACCACCTCCCTGCTGTCATGACAACGTCTTTCTTTCTGATCTTCTCTGAGCATCCTTGGGACAAACTTTGTGCAAATCTTCCGCATCGTCAGTTCCTCGTAAATAATTGTGTGTATAGTTGCTACACTGACATCAAACTGTCCACTTATTATCTCTATAGACACATGACAGTCCTTATCCATGAAATTCTTTATTTGGCCAATCAACTCTAGTGTTCTGACTTCCTTACTCCTCCCACACCTCTCATCATTCCTCACAGACTCTTTGCTTTCCTTGAATCTCTTATACCACTCAAAAACTGATGCTCAATTCATGCAAGATGGTCGAAAAGCTGTCTGAAGCATTCCATACATTTCTGTGGCATTTTTTCCAAGTTTA
The DNA here is from genome assembly GCA_963585895.1 of Sepioteuthis lessoniana. Lineage (NCBI taxonomy): Eukaryota > Metazoa > Mollusca > Cephalopoda > Myopsida > Loliginidae > Sepioteuthis > Sepioteuthis lessoniana. The sequence goes on along the minus strand of OY757916.1, from coordinate 682,787 downwards.
AAACAGAATTTTATTGCATATCGTTCTTGTAAAGTGTCCTCACGTCCAGATTGCATTTTTGAAATTCACCAGGTGTGGCAATCAGGCTTTAGTAGGGTGTATTCCAATTGCTGCTGTAGCTGTTCATTTGAACCTGAAATCATAAAAATTGGTCAGTCATCTCATAAGATGTATAGCAATAACATATTGAATTTTCAAGAGTTTACGACAATTTTAAATGCCTGTACAAAAATGTCCGGAAACTTATTGAAGGCACCTCGTATTTCAAACAACTCAGTCCAGCACAAGTACACAGTCCAACTGTTAAACACATTTCTATTTCAAGCTATTCAATTTAGTCAAACAGTTCCAATTCAAACAATTCAGCTTAGTACAAGTATAGACTTTTGTTACACACATTTAAAAAAATTCAGTTTAGTATAAGTACAGAGATTAGTTCTATTTAGCCCATAGATAGGGCCCTATCAGGTGCTACCACTTTGGGACAGAGTGGCCCTGAGAGTGATGGGTGCTCTGCATTCCCCAAAGCTCCAGTATCATTGGAGCCTCACTATCAAACTGTTTAATGTCATATCCAGGACACTTGTTTTTCTTACCCCTCTGCAGAGGTGCAGTCGGTGTATTCTACAGCTCCAGCCAAATGGGCAAAATATTTATTGGTCACACAGCTATTGTTTTATTTACAGCAACATGTATTTCTAATTGTTTAATATTATTAATAGTAAGGAAGTTTTTTTTATTCAACAGAGTTTATATTGAATTTTAATTTAATTATTATTAGAAGAAGAAAAAGAAACAATTGCATTATTTTCTTTTGAATTGTAGATTACAATCAGAATGTAGCAATATTGAAAGAACTGTTCATAACACTCAGTCGGTTGTTGGTGCGTACAGAATTCTGTCAACAAGTTTTGGATTTGGGTGGTATTCCATTTTTGTTATCAGCTTTCAGAGAAAATCTTGACAACGCAGTAAGTACGATAAGTTACAGTTTTGCTTTCTTCTTTCATGCACAGTGTGTATAATTTAAAATTTTTATTTTTTTAGGTCCTCAATTTCTGATTAAATTTTCTTCTAGATTTTGAATAAAACAGTTAATAAAGACTTCATAATTCTATGTTTCTTTCACTTAGTGGAGATTTTATCATTAAAAGTTATGTTCAAAAAGTTTATCTGTACAAATGTTTTCTTTTTTTATAACAGTTTTATCATAAAGAAATAAAATAGTTTATTTATTGTTTAAATTTCTTATAAAATTTTGAGGCAATACAAGTTTTATACTTTTCTGATGAATTGATTAATCAACTGTTTTTAATCTTAGAAGAATTTTTTCCTTTTAACAAATTGCCGGCATGCATTGTGCATAATGGATTGCCAGTCTAGCTTGTTAACCATTACACCACACTAGGTGCTTTATGAGCAGTCTTGTAGTTATTTCTTAAGTTTTGGTTAGTTGTGGTGCAAGGCCAGATGTATGGGGCACTCAGTGAGAATGGAACTCACTAATGATAGTTTGCTAGTCTAGCTTTCTAACCATTACACTATGCAAAGCGCCCCAATAAATAACTTCACAATTTTAAAAGTATTAAAGGAATTTCTATTTGATATTTTATGTAAGAAATAAATTTTTTTCTGTTTTATCAATGTTTAACATTTATACATTGTTTATTGGACAGAAAAGATTTTTCATTAATACTATTATAATCAAATTCTGATCAAACACAAATTTTCTTTAGTTCAGTGATTGTATGAAAAGCAGTTTTTTTCCAAATTGATACGACCGTCTGTTTTTGTACTCTTTTCATTAACTGTAATGAAAATCGTTTACTTATATGGCTGGAGACCATCCTTTTAATTTTTTTGCTTCTGTCTTCATTGCAGGCATTAAGTCAGCAGGTGATGCTTGTACTCAAACATCTTGCTGGCAATGACTCTGTAAAAGAAGCCATTATCTCCAATGGTGCGATGGAACTAGTTGTTGCATCCATGACCAAATATGGTAAAAATGCATCTTTATGTATGGCTGGTTGTGCACTACTTGCAGCACTGGCTTTGCGTTGTTCATCAAACGTTAAAGTTATCATGGCGGCTAATGGACCAGAACTCCTCGTTCAAACAATGAAACTTCATCCAGATTCGGCTAATGTTCAGGTAAGATTCTTTTCTTTTTTACTTTGAAAAACAATTTATTCTTGGGCCAAACGGTTTTGTGATGAGCTAAAAAAAAGAGGTTTAATTGCAAAGGGAAAGAGATATAACAGGAGGGCAAAATTCAATATACAGTAGCAGCAGTAGCAGCAGCCATAGATTCATTCAAATGTTTTAAATTATAAAAATGTGGCTATCAAGTCATAATATTTTCTTTATATATATATATATAAAATTTTATCGGATATGACTGATAGCCTATCGATAATTGTCCATGCCTTTGCTAGCTGCATGTTGATGTCATTTTTGGTAGATGGAATGCTGCTTCTGAGGTTGGTGAACTTGTCCACAAGTTTCAGAGACAAAATGCAGTTTTTTTCCAAGCAGCGATCATGTCATTACTGCTATATGGATGCACCACATGGATGCTGACTAATCGTATGGAGAAAAAGCAATTCACAAGATTACTACAAACTGTGTTGAATGAGTCCTGGAGGCAGCATCCCACAAAACAGCAGCATATCAAACATTGTTAGTCATTTAATGCCAAATCCTTTTTATAGACATATATTAGGTATATATTATTTGATTTGGTTGGGTTTTATAGCATATCAACCACTGAAGGTCATTTAATGCCAAATCTTTTTTATGCATAAAGGAAATACATGATTCCTAAACACATTTTGAAGATGACATTTTTAAACGAGCCTAAGCTCATTTTTTTGTCACACAGTTAAATGGTTTCAGTTAATTTCAAACAATTCAGTTTAGCATAAGTACAGTCTTTTGTTTAAACACAGTCATTGGATTAAATAGAGTTTTTTGTTTACATACAACTAAATATAAAAACAGTTCTATTTCAAACAATTCGGTTTACCATGTTAACAAAGTTAAATGGTTTCAAGTATTGCTATTTATCTCTAACTATTCAATCAAACATCAGTTGTTTGTTTTTCACACTTAAATGATCAAACAGTTCTATTTTGTATGAGTATCCAGTTTTGTTTACTTACATTTTAATGTAAAAACAGTTAATTTCAAATGATTCAGTTTAGTTTAATTACACATTTAAGTATTATTTGCCTCATAAATAGGATCATATCAGGTACTATCACTTAGTAAAGCAAGGGGTCACAGACTACAAAAGGATAATCATTAGAAGGGGAGGGGAAGAAATAGAAACATATCTATACATTCTAACACTCAACAAACCAGTAATACCTAAGAATGTTAAAATTTAATACTGTCTTAAAATGGTGGACAATATATTCCCATAATTTTGAGGTGGATTAAATGTACTAAATATAGACACCATAGAAAGAGTTGTTGAGGATGTGTGACATGTGGAAAGTGCAGCTAAAGAGACCCAGACCACACGGAGGAAGAAGTTCCCAATGAAACCTATATGCCTAAACTGCTATAAAACCATCCTGTATTTTCAAGATCTTGCAAGATATACAAAAGAAATTAGTTATAGCTGAAATAAAGCATAAAAGAAATTGAACTTTTTTGAAGCTAGGAGGATAGTAAAGTCTTACATAGTTGTGAACACTTATGCCACTGGTAGCAAGGTTAGTTGGTTGGTTGCCTATTAACCCTTGTAGGTTATTTAATACTAAATCCTATTTATACACATCTATATCAAATATATGATATGTAAACGAATTGTTTGTAGGTAACATTTTTAAACAAGTCAGAACTCATTTATTTGTACACAGTTAAATGGTTTCAAATATTGCTATTGAACACTTATAATTCTATTTAACATTAATCATTTGTTTTCTCTCAGTTAAATGATCAAACAGTTCTATTTGACTCATAAACTGGACCCTAATATCTACAACTATTCTGGGTCAGAATGGATTTGTGAGTAATGGCAAGGAAGGGGAGTACTCTACATTCCCCAGAGCTCCACTACTGAAACCTTATCAGCAGATTGCTAAGTGTCTTGTCCAGAACACTCGTTGTGGGAGGGATATTCTACAGCCCCAGCTGATGGAGAGTGAACCCAATCGAAAACAGCAATCAACCAGACAATTACAGAACTCTTGCGAAGAAACTAATCTATTGGAATGAAATGATTAGCCAAAGCTTCAATATTAGCTAAAAACAGAAACACGACTAAATTAAAAGAAAAAATTCAAGAAAATAATCAAAGAAAAAACATACACAAAATCTACTGCACAGATATAAAGCACTTCTCCAAAAAATACAAAATCTCTGACAAAACAAATCACAAAGATCTCTAATCCATCCACCAAAACCGATCAGAGACAATAAAAAACTCCTAAAAAGCCAGAACCAATCAAACAAAAATGAGAAGTTTTCATTGATCAATCTGGAAAAACCCATATCAACACCAAAGTGAAGAATGAAAAACCAAAAAACACATTCAAACTTCCTTCAGCCAAACTGGATCAACAACTCCTCAACATTAAGAAGAAAATCATCTAAAAGAATTAATAAACAATGCAATGCCCAAGTATGAACCACATCCTTAAATAGATTTTAGAATCTAGAAAGTATGAATACTGAAATTGACAACATAATTACAGACTTTAGAAGATATAGAAAAAAAAGTACATTTCAAAGCAAAATCTTCACGTACCCCAAAATATAAATATATATAATCATTTATTCTTTTATAATGAAGACAAAAATTTACTATTGAATATTTTCTAATAAGGATTAACTTTCTTTTGTAACTGTTGTGAATTCTTTTTCAAAATTATAAATGATTCTTTAATCATTAGTTTCAGCACTTGGTAAATTTTTACCTTTTAACCCATCAGATTTTAGTGAAAACTAAAAATCAAATTCTACTTTTATTTGGCAAATACATGTAAACAGCCTGAAAAGATATTTGCAAAGAAATTTTGAAAAAAGAAACAGTATTTTAGAATTTGGGTGGGTGGTGGGGTCACTTTGTTAATTAAATTTAACGTAAAATGATCACCCATTTCAGGACCAGCAAGCATTACTGACGACCAGATATAGCAGTAAAAGGATGTGTAACTAACTTTGGCCAATTTTTTTTTCAACTTTGTACTTACTTTTCTTACAGGTACAGCTTCAGAGGATTTTTTTCAAATGAAATAATCCTTTTTATTCAATTATTTCTTTTGCTTTTTCTACTTTTGGTCATATTTTTAGGAGTTGGGGGGGGGGTTTATATAATCATTTTATTTATCCAAGTTTTTTTTTCTGCTTTGCACAATGCATGGGCGTTTGTTAGAGTTTTTTGGTGCCATTCTTGATTCGTTTTTTCCAGATGTTTCTCTGACAAGGAAATTGCATCATTTCCTATAGGGTCAATATTTGGATTTAGTTGAACCAAGATGTCTTGTCAATTGTGTTCCTTCAATTATTACAGTTGTATTGTCCAATTTTTAGAAAATGATGAAAAAAGTATGGAATTTCGGCATTCCCATGGGATCTTACCTACGACTGTCACCTGCCCCTATTGTAAATCTTTGTGTAATTATAGAAAAAAACAGAAAACTTGGTGTTGTCAAAAAAGGATTAGTGTGCCAACGTTCAAGAAGAAAACGTGCTGCTTTACCATTTTGGACTTTAAAGGCTCTTTTTTGCAGAATACCAATATTCTGCCTTGGAAAATTGTGTTATTTGTTAACCACTACCACAGCCATATCGGGGACCACTGGGGGTTATGTTGGAATACTTAAGCATTTCTTGAAGAACATCAGTAGACTGGCGGTCATTTTGCTCGGAAGTGACGGATACATGGTTTAATAACCAAGACTCTATTGGTGGCGAAGGAATTGAAGTTGAAATCAACGAAACAGTAATCGTATGTCATAAGTTCAACAGGGGTCATGTGCTAAAACAATTATGGCTGTTTGGTGGAATTGAGAGGTTAAACAAACAAAGGTTTATTGTCACCTTAAACAGTCCCACTGGTGATAAAAGAAACAGCACGATACTTCTTCCTTTGATAGAAAAGTACATACAACCAGGTTCAGTAATATACAGTGATGCTTGGCCGGCGTATGAAAGCATCAGTTCATTAGGTTTATGCTACAAACATTTTGTCATCAACCACAGAAAATTTTGTGACTCCTGAAGAAATCCACACACAGTCAATAGAGATTTTGGTGTGATCTCAAAGAATGGATTTAGCAACCAGGTATGAAGTCCAATTATATGCACCAGTACATGGCAAAATATTTGTTTCTTTCCTCAGTTTTGGATAAAACAACTCTGGTCCATCAATTTTTTATTCAAGCGACAAGATTGTACCCACCTTTTTCAGACCACAAGCATCACATGCCGCAACCAGAAGAAACTGATTCTTCTTCGTCTTTGTTAGAAGATGAAGAATCAGAAGAAAATGAAAAAGAAATAATTGGATAAAAAGGACCATTTCATTTAAAAAAAAAAAATTCTCTGAAGCCGATAAGAAAAGTAAGTAAAAAGTAGAAAAAAATGTTAGGGTCTGGAAGTGGGTGATCATTTTATGTTAAATCTTTATAACAAAGTGACCCCCCCCTACCCAAATTCTAAAATATTGGGGTTTTCTTCAAAATTTCTTCTTTGTGGATATCTTTTCAAGCTGTTTACATGTATTCGCCAAAAAAAGTAGAATCTGATTTTTAGTTTTTGCTAAAATCCGATGAGTTAAAGGGTAAAAATTTACACAGCAGTTGATAAAAAAGATTTGGCATAAAATAATGCAATTAGGGTGGATATGCCAAAATAGAAATAGAAAAAACTAAAATAATCTACAAATACCTGCACAAAAAACAACCATACCCTACAAAGATGGAATAAAAGAAAAATGTCTTTAGCATAAAATTACCCCAGATGGGTTGACATGGTGTAAAATCCAACCAAAAATTTCAAATTGATTGTTCAATTTTTTTTATAAAACATCAGAAAAACAAGTTTACTTAAAAAAAATGCATCCCATCAAAACTGAAGATGCAAATGGATTGAAATTTTCTGGGTTTTTTTTATATTTGCTTATTGCATATCACATGATTTGTTCTTGCCGATTTGGGTTGCACTTAACAATTTTGTTATTTCATAGCTACATGTGGCATTGTAAGAAAAAAAAATTATCCGTATTGGGTATCAGCCATTTTAACACGACTCAGTGGATGATTTTAGTTTAGATAAACAATAATAAATCAAGTTTTCTTTCTTGGAAAATGTATTTGAAATACTCTGCAACTTGAGTAAAATATTTGTGCCATTTATTATAAGACAACTTTTAAGGCGACTGACACATTTGTTTTATTGGTATTCATTAAGTAGATTATTTTTCTATAAAATGTCGGCAGTACTTAGAAAAGTAATACACCCCACCTTCTCTACCCCCAAGCAAAAAAAATTGGGTGTCCTGGGTATGACATTAACCTGCATCTAGTGGTGAGGCTCAAGTTCTAAAGCTGTTGGGAGTATGGAGTCACTTCTTCATTGCCATTACTCCCAGCTCCACTCTGATCCAGAACAGTAGTACCTGTTAGGGTCCCCCATTGATGAGTCAAATAGATGTTTGAAAATTATTACTATTGGATAGGAATACTTGATACCATATAACTGTGCAAATTATTTGTATTAAGAATAGTTACTTGGTTGTCTGGGGCTGTAGAATATGCCAACTGCATCTCTGCAGAGGGGTAAGACCTACCTCCACCCAGCCCAGGAGTGTCCGGGACATGACACTAAACCACCTGATAGTGAGGCTCCAATAATGATGGAGCCTTGGGGAATGTGGAGTCGTTTCTTCATTGCCATCACCTTCAGGTTCATGCCACCCTGGAATTATTTAATGTTATATCCAGGACACTTGTCTTACTCCTCAGCAGTCAGCATATTCTACAACCCCAGCCAACTGGGTTAAGGAATAGTTGTCTTAAACTGTATAATTGGGCATAAATCATTAGGTACTTGATACCAACTATGTGAAAACAAATGATTCTAGTCAAATAAAAAAAAAAATCAAATGTTTGCAATGGGATGTTGAAAAGTAGTGATGATGTCAATCATTTTGGCAATGAATAACCTAGCAGAGGTTAATATGCTATTAAATAAACCCAAATTGTTAAGTTAGAATAAAATATAAAATTCAACAGAAATTATATGATTATGGTTAATTTAGAAATGTTTATGTTCTTAAAGTAAAAATAACTTTCTTGTTGCGTGTGTCATGTCAATTATGTAATCAATAGCAGCATTAAATAAGTCTTAATCTTTTTTATTATTTTCATTTGGCCATTTTACTGATATTAATATTTTTCAACCCATTTAATTCACATAATTTTTTACAGTTCTTTTAATTTTCTGTATGCAATGTTTTTCTAAGAATATTTGTAAAATGATTTTGTTTGTTTGGGTTTTTTTTCACAAGAAATAAAACTAGTTTCATATATTTCCATTCTTTTTATAAATTCAATTTCCTTTTCAGAAATTGGCTTGCATGGCTGTACGTAACTTGGTTGTCCGCTCCCCACAGAACTGTCCACCATTTCTTGAATTGGGCATTGAAGCTTTGGCCAACCAAGCTCTAAAAAAATATAGCAGTGATGAAGTGAAATCAGCTCTTCGGGATCTTGGCTGTAAAGTAGAACTGAAAGAAATATGGAAAGGAGAAAAAGGAAGTATTCCCCAATAGACACTGACATTTGCTATTTCTTCATCATGTTTTTCTGTGAAGGTTGTCCGTATTTTTGTAGAGCGAAATTGTGGAAATGCTTGATTACTTTGTTAATCCTTAAATCTGAGTTCAGTTCTAATTGAACAAAGCTTCTTTGTGAGAAGGTCTATCACTGGAAATAGAAAATTGAAGGTTTTTTAATCCTAAAATGCTGTTATGTAATTGCAACACTGAAAGAATATTAACAAAATAGAAGACTTCAAAAAGGAATTGAAGCATAACAAATGCTCATTGGAGAAATATTAGTGTCTTTTATGAATGATTACTATTTTATGAATCGTCAGTTTCCAAACAATATTGCAAACTTTAATATTGTGGCCTTTTACGCTTTGATGCTATGTACTTGCTCTTGTTTAATAAGGAAATTATGCAAATATTAATCTACCAAGATTTTTTTAATACTTGAAAAATCATACTATAAAAATAAGTACAAACCTTGAAAATTAACAGAAATCCCGTCATCATTTTAAGAAAAAACTGCATTAAATTTAAAAATTGACTAACCTCATAAAACTTTTTTTTAAATTGATCTTTAACTTACAAAAGAAAAAAAAAGTTACCTTAGTTATACAAGAAATTATGCAAATTTAAAATTGCTCACGTTAAAAAAACATTTTAACCATTTTTTTTTAACGAATTTCTGAATGTGGGTTCAAAATAATTTTTAGAATTTTTTTTAAATATAAACTTTCAGATAAGATGGGAAAGAAGGAGATCTTTATATTTTAGATTTAAAATGCAATAATTATTTCTGTGAACTAAAAGAATAATCAGAAGCTAATGATAGTAAAATAAAAATCAGTTTTTGTGTCTACCTTTTATTACAGGCAATTAAAGTAATAAAAGGGAGGCTGATTTATATTTTACTTAAATATGCTTTGGAAATATTGAGAGAATTTTAGAAGCATCTTCAGAATTTGCTCCATTAAACACTTTTTCTTATTGCTCTCCAGATGCAATGAGAATCCAAAATAGAAAAGATCTTGTACCTTCAGTATTTCAACCTAAACAGAAAATTGATGGAGGGAAGAGATTTTTTGTGTTTAGTGGTAAAGAAAATTCTTTTAAAACTTGTTAATGTTCATTTAAACAACCGATTGAAATGTAAAAACTGTTTTTGAGAGCTGAGGAAGGAAGCTTGTGATTTTACTGCATAATAATGTCATTTCTTTATTGCAAATGGAGATGAGAAATTCTTCCACATAATATAAAGTATATATACTCCAATACGTGTCATCTTCAGATTATCGCTTCATTCCATTCCTCCAACATTCCTTGTCTCGAAAATATTTCCTAAAACGATTGACTTCACACTTGACTTGAAAAAAGTGATGCAAAGTTATAGAAAGCATAGGAAAATATTTTTATGGCATGTCAAAAAAGTTTTTTTTTCATCAACCTAATATATTTATTAAAAAGGAAAAAAAAAAAAAAAATCACAGCAATTTATTCATTCATTCAAGATTGCATCTTTTGTATGTTTAATTGATGAAAAAAGGAAATACATGAAATAAACAGCAGCATCTATATTGTTATGTTTAATTGCACATTTTCATTGAGTCATTAAAATTCAGCTAATCAATGAAATTGAAAAGAAAAAATGCACAAATCATTTTCAAACATGCTATTGCTGATTATAGATGCAACTTGTAAATACAACTTTATTTAAATTAAAAGTTTGAAAAAGATCATTTTAGTTGGATTCTATTTGAACCTGAAGGCAAAGCCGACAGTTGCGAGAAAAATTGGTCATTGTCTACAACAACCAAACATTATCTATGATGGTCATTGGCTCAAACAGTCCAAAATGATTTTTGGCACTTTAAATTAATGAGCAGGGGTGAATTTTAATTTTTTTTTATTTCCTACTACAAAATTGTGGTTAATTACAAATGTTGCCTTTTGAGTTAACTTCTCAAAAGATGTGTGAAGACAATTGAATATTTTATGATAATTTATTTAAGCAAATATTTTCTTTCATTTACTCATTTTTTTATTTTGTTGGTACAAGAAAAACAATTTTTTATATCAAAGTGTAGAGACTAAATAATAAAAAAAAGCAAAATTGTAAAATCTCAAAAAATTTAATATTTAAAAAAAAATTTGACATTCTGAATGTAAACAAATTGGTGCTGCTGCACAATAAACATAAAGATTATGATTCCTTTATACAGAAAGAAAACAATAGAATAACAAATATCTGATATAATACTGTGTAAAAATTCAAATCTTTTGTCAGCATTGAATTTAAAAAAACAAATTGTGTCCACCTGTAAGCAATCCAGAGAAAGATAACTTGAGACATTTAGTGCACCTCTGGAAGGCAGATCATTCTCAAAATATATATAGATGTTTAGTCATGGAGCTTTGATTTAATTCAAAAGGGAGGTCATTTTAAATATTTGTTAGTTTTCTTTTGTTTTTGAATATAAATTTATTGTTCTAGTAGCAACTAAACAGGAGGGAAACTGTTTAAAAAGCTGCGTAAGCAAATCTACTTTCTCACACAATTAAAAAAAAAAAAAGTCTCGATATACAGAGATGATATCTTCATAACTTGATAATGAAAAAAACAAAAAAAAAACTTTACAAAAGAACAACTGTTTTAAAAAATAACTTAAGTTTTGTTTGTTTTTTAAGATTGTCAAAAGTATAAAAACTTGCATAAAAAAAACTAACAATGATAGTATCTGGTTTCAAAATGAAGGTCCTTTGGTTTTTAGCAGCCATTCACTCAAAATAATCCGAAATAAGTTGTTTAAACTTGTCTGGTGATAATTACACGATGCCAGGATGGAGTGGGCCATTCATTAAGCTGGGGTGAGTACAATTCAAGTATAAAAAATGGTTGATAGTGTAACAATTAGCACACAAATTAGTTCACTCACGAGGGGGGGGTGCAAATGCCCCCTCCCCCCCTTACTATAGTAATGAAAGTAATTACAATGATCTACTCAACTTTGGCTCTTGACCTAAAATATTCTTCAAAGTAATGACCAGTTTTATAGCAAATAAATAGAAAAAGGCTACTGCAGAATGAAAATGTTTAGATATTCGTTTTCAATTTACCATTTATTGTTGCATGATTTTGCATGAAAAATTTCTATGTTCAGCATGCATAACAAATATTAATACCAGAAAAAAATTATTTTCACTTGGAATTTCTTGAAAATCTTTACCAAAAGCTTCCCAAAATGTTACTCAAAAAATGTTTGGCAAACAAGTAACATTATCAATTCTTCAAAGCAATTTCATACAATACCAATAAACTAAAAAAACAAAAGTTTGAGTTGAGTGTCATATCTTTTAATAAATTATTTATAAAAAGTAACAATTACTTTTAGAATTAATTTTACCTCAAGTTTCAAGAGCTAAAATTCATAAATAGAAGTTATATTTATTTTTTTTGTTGTTTTTACTCCTCTTTTATATGTTTCAAAACATCTGCCCAAGATATCTTCTATAAAATTCACAAGAGATGATCCCCCCCCCAAAAAAAACAATCCACTGATGACATTCTTTGATAATTTGATATAGAGAAAAATCAAGATTGATAGAAGAATTAAATGATTCAGAAATGAATAAAAACATTTCAGTACATTGAGCATGAATAATTGGTAAAGAAATGTTTTTAAAATATATACAAAAAACCAAAAAAAATTTCTTTGTAAAAGAAAATCAATAATCTTATGATCTAAAAAGCATGAAGTACTTCCAAATTTCTCCAATACCATGGAAAAAAGGTTGACATTTCACAAGTGAATGTGGATTTTATTATCAGCCCAAATCCATTTTATTTTTGTTTTCTATAATGAACTACATCAGCATAGACAAAATCCAAACAAAAAGATATTTATTTCAAACTCTACACATAAGACAGTTAAAAAAAAAAGAAGCAAATAAATTTAATTTTGGATAGTAATATATATATATATTGACACAATTTAGTATTACATAAACAGCAAATTAACTGTCTTTTAATCATCAAACTAATAATTTATTATCAAAAAGTTATCTTAAGAATAAAAAAAGAACTTAAATAGGATATAGCTATAAAAAAATCTTAATCATAAAACACTCTCTAGGAACATTTTGAATTTTCACAGATTTCTTTTTACAAAAAAAAAAAAAAAAAATGGAATAAACCCCCTTAAGCAATTAAAAAAAAAAGAAGCCCAAGCAGGATTTTGTTACAAGATTAGATGTCTGAAGAGCTGTTAAGCACACAGTAATATACATCAAGTATGCACCTAATGCCTGAGGCAGTATTCAGTTTTTAAGGCATAGAATACAGTCAGTTTGAAAAAGGGAAAATGAGCTGTGAAAATCCTTTTGCCAGTTGGAGAGATGAGATTTTTAGGGGATTTTTTCCTTTTTAGAATCAACATTTTATCAAAATTCAGGAATTGAAGATACGACGTACACTTTGTTTGAACACCTTTGAGTTGGACAAACCAATTGTTACTAATAGTAAAACATAAACCGTCATGAGGAGAGCAAATTTGTGTTGTCTGAACCAGGAAATCTGATTAGGTAACCTGCTGAAGGAAAAAAGAAAATAAATAGAAGATAAAACATCAAACAAATAATACATCACAAATTATCAAACAATGACAAAATTTCATTTTAAAAAATTTACTAATAATTTATTCATTTTTAAGGAATAGTAAGTTTGTGAGAGACATGCATGCCGATCTCAAGAGACTCTTCATCGACTGTTGTTAGAAAAACCTGGTTGACCATTGGAGGAAGAATTCATTGACTCGTACCCACAGCTTAACTGTTTGTCAGCGGAGCTCTTCAGAGTGAGGTTTTGCCCACCATTAAAAATCTATTGTGTCCATTCAGAATTTGAGTCTGCATTTAATTGAAGATAAGAAGGGAGAAGGAGGATATTGTCTAAATGTCTCAGATCTAACTTTGTAAAATTCTTCCCATCTTAGATTCAACACAACTTTTGAAAGTAATAGAGTTGATATTTGACTAAACAAAATTTTAAAAAGAATCACAAGAGGTTGTCTCATATTCATGAAATCATTAGAGGAAACAAACAGTTCATAATTTGACACTCGTCTCACACGTATTTGTTCCCCAGTGTTATGTTTGCTTCCATAACTCCTGAATATTCCTCATTACCATTATAATATTTATCCAAGTGTTATTGTAATTGTTGAACTAATTGTGATTTATTTAATTAAAACTTTATTATATTTTAAAGCCATTAAGTTGATAATTGGTTGAATGTTAACTAAAATTCATTACTAAGTTGAGAATTGCAATATTTATAAAAAAAAGTTAGTTGAGAAAATGAAAATATAACAAAAGATAGTCACAATAACAGAAATGATAGTATAAAGGAGGGAAAATAAAGAAGAAAAAGAAATATTCTTACGTGTTATTCCATGTTTTGTCAGCATAAATAAGCAAATACTTCACTTTGACAACTTCATTATTTCTGATCACATAATATTTCTCTGGTACTTCTCCAGCCATACTGTTTGGTACCAAAGCTCTTGATCTTTTAGCAACATGATCGCCTGAAAGATTTTTAAAAAAGGGAGGGGAATTAACTTTTATAACTTTAGCCCTGAGGCACCCTGTACCTAAGCTCTTAAAATTAAGATCTGTGCAAAAAACACATTTATACATTACTCCATGGTACACCTTGTTTAAAGCTATCTCATCATTCCATTAAAAGAATTAAATTAAATGAATGGCAATCATATTAAGCCTTTTAATGTGATCCGAGCCCAGGATACATACATCTTTGTTTAAAGCTATCCTATCCTTTCATTAAAAGAAAGGCTGTGAATGGTTGCTATAATCACAGCCTTTTATCATTAAATCTTAACATGACCAAGTTTAAAATATACACACTGATTCATCTTGGCAGCAAATTCTTAATTCCTGTCCTAAAGAATTCCTCATTTCAACTGATAAATTCAAAGTACATTTCTTCAATTTAATCCTTATTCTAAGAAAATAGTGAAAATAATTATGAGACAACTAACAAAGGTTAAAAAAGTAGAACTCACTCTATAATGAAATAAAAGAATTGAAAAATTCTGAAAACAAAATCTCAGTATGGAAAAATCACACATTTCCAGGATGAAAATATAAGGAAAGTAGAATGATCTAGATTTTGGATTGTAGATAAGAAGTGTGTCATTTCAGTTGCAAACAGTGTAAAATGGTAAACAACAAGTATTTGTGATTGAAACTTATTGGGAAAAAACCCCAAAAGTTGGTGATTCTATGATTGCCGACTCATTAAATCCCCTTTAAAGGTAGCTCAAGGCTCAGGTCTTTAAAATGTAGGCTGCAAGCAACTGAAAGATTTTGTCACAAAACCATGGCAGCAATGACTAGACAAGTACTGCAAATTCAAAGTTATGTTTTCCTTAGTTCATTCAATGTTTTTTTTTTCTTGCAAGCATCAAAACAAAATTAGAATCAACTGTCCAAGTAAAAAGCAACTAAAAATTTAGAAAAAAGAGAAAAAGAAATATGATTCAGAAAATTGGAAAAAGTATTTTATCAAATCTTAAAGACTGAATATAGCAGAATTCTAAAGTGGAACAAAAAATGCATTGAAAACATTAAAATTAGAAATAATTTTATAAAACTATAAATATTATAGGGAATATAGATCTTATTATTTTAAGTTATATTTCTCATATGTTTCCAATGCTGAAATATACCTCTTGTAATAAATTCTTAGTCACCAATCTTATAACAGTTAATATACACTATATGGTCAAGTGGATCATTATGTATGCTAATAGATAAAATTTTTAATTTCTTAAGAAAATATAATATTAGAACGAAACACAGAAAGTATTCATTTAAATGGTGAATAAAATTTTCTGTATTAATTCATCTCCAATCCATTTTATTTTTCAAGCAATGCAGGTGAATACAGATTACAGGATGAAATAAACCTTGACACAAAACTGACATGCTTTCTCACACAAAGAACCTGCAACAAAAAAAACTTAATCATAATGAAAGTTAGCTACACCAGAAACAAAGATTATCTTTTAAATCAGTAAGAAGTAATAAAATCAAAATTGTATGCACAAATTGTCTTACGCAAATAAAGCAATGCAATTTTTATACATTTCAAAAATTCTTTTAAAAGATCCTGTCGCAATAAAAAAACGACTTGGAAAAAAAAAAAAGCCTTCACCCTACACATCCATGTCAATTTTCCTATCAACTGGGAATTTTACCTTCTTTTAGTTGACATTTTACTGATGGATCATCAATAATTTCACAAACAGCTACACAACTGAGTCGACCACCAAGTTGGCTCTTAGACCATCCAAAACCTGATGGACTATAGGGCAAAGATACTGATAATTCACTTGACAAGTAGGTGCCCTCACCAAATATTCCATTCTACAAAATAAGAGGATGAAATAAAAGAAAAAAAAATTACCTGAAAATTGAAAGGGACACGATGACATCATATTTTAAAGGAATTAAATATGCAAAGAACATATATAAAATGTGATAAAGAAATTTGAAGGAAAAATGTGGAAAACTTTTTGAAAGTAACAAATAATAAGAGATTCCCATTTTGTAATGATTTAATTCCATAAAAACATTTTCACTTTTTTGTTTTTTGAACTGACAAAGTTAAAGACTGATTAGTTCAGTTTTTGGTATTTTGGAAGAAGTTTCATAATTGAGATATTTTTAGAATGGTTTGCAATTCTAACGTTTTTCAGTAGAAAATTTAAAAGGTTAGATTTTTTTTTGGATGCTTGTAATAAAGATTCATAGAAAAGGAAAATGTTATAGGCAGAAAAGTCTTAAAGAATTAATGATGGTGGCTGAAAGAGGCCATTGATCAATAAATGCTGATTGGCCTAATAGAATGACCAATAAACTTGAACCACTATTCTAATGTTATGTAATTCTATCAAGTTTACAATGATAATAAAGAATAGAATAAAATCAGGGAAAGGATTTCATCTTACTTCATCTGATTCAATTGAATATCCTTGGATTGTGACAGTTCGTCTTTTGATATTTTGAATATTTCCCACATCATGAATTAGAATTTAAGAAAATTAGCAGCAACAATAAAGTGATTTCATTAAATTCTGACATGAAACACATAAATTTGATCACATCCTCAAGATGCCATTTTTATTTCCAATGAAAAGAAATTTTAGAATGGAAAGTCTTTTAAAAATAAGCAATATGACAAAAATAGTCATTTTAAAAAATACTTTGTCAGATTTTAAAAGAAGGATTACTTATCTTTCACTTAAAATATATTGAAAAATTAGATTATTTAAAACAGATTAAAGAAAATGGGAGTGGGATGGGGGTGATACAATAAAATTACCATAACCTCTCTTTGAATCACCCTCCCACACACATTAATAGTGCACTTTGCAATCTTTATTAATAATGAGTGCTTAATATTGGTGATAAAACATATGAAGATTGAAGTTAGGATAGCGTAGACACAGAGTCAGTGATGCTTGGTGACTGTTAGTTTCTTCATTAAACTTGGTCTAATGATAGACCACTAATTCTGTATTTACACTATCCTCTATATATATATATATATATATATATATATATATGTCTTTGTGTGTCTTAAGCTTTAAGTTGGTTTTACATAAAAATTTTAAATTCATGACAATAAAGATTATGTTAAATAAATCAAGAAATCTCTGAAATAATTCAAAGAGACAAATCAAAATAAAATCTGTGTGTACTAACTGACCTTGTTCATATGGGAGGCAAGTCCATTGTGTAAAATTGAATGGAAATTTTCAATTCGGCTGCCATGATAAGCATAGAAGATTTTTCTGCCTTGCTGTAGTTGTTTGAATTTTATTTGATTTGTTTTGCTGGGAAAAACTTCAAATATGTAGTTCGGTTCCACAGAAGTTGGTTCACGGCTACCCGTCAAAGTCAAGATATCATAATACTAGGAGAAATAAACACCAAAAACAGTAACAAGATTAAAAGTCCTTCCCCACCCAAAAAGTTTCTGTGAATGAGTAATCAGACACTAGATTAACAAGAACACATAAATGAATTGTTTACTTTTTTTAGTAAATCATTTCAAAAAAGATACAAAGTTGCATTTAAAACTTTGAAAAACAAAATCATGATGAATAATGAAGTAATCTGAAGGTATATAGAGAATGAGTAATTCCCACTGGTGGGGGATATGGTAATATTTTGATAGGGATTGTTTAAGGGACCATGTTAATGAATATGAAAGAATTAAATATTACGGGGGGGGGGGGCATCAGAATTTTAGAAATACCACAGTGGGGCTTGCCCCAAAATTGGTCAAGAACCACTAGCTTAAACAAATTTATTTTTCAAGAAAAGGCTATTTTCTCATTGAACTGACCAGGGAAATAAAGAAATTTCAAGTCTTTGAAGGCTGGTTGGGTTTTACAGCCTATCAACCCTTATAGGTTATTTAATACCAAATCATATATATATATATATATGATTTGTAAACAAATAGTTTGTAGATTACAATTTTCAAACAAAGTAGATTTAAATGGTTTCAAGTATTGCTATTTAACACTAATAATTCTATTGAACATAAATAGTTTCAACATCTATTGATATAATAAAAGATCACGGTTTCAAGCTGGCAAAAGAAAGAGGCAGAAGATACCCTGCACAAACAATTATGCACGAACCATGCTGATAACAGTGCTTCTGGCAAATACACCCGCCTAAGCTGAAACCCTGCTACATAGTCTGGAATGAGCAGCTGCAGGCATAGGCTTCCATATCAATGGAGACAAGATGGAATACATGTGTTTTAATTAAAGAGGCGACATCTCCATACTAAATGGCAGTTATCTGAAACTAGTGGACAAGTTCACCTACCTAGGAAGCAATGTCTTATCAACCGAGAAAGACATCAACACGCACTACTAGCAAAGGTATGGACAGCTATTGATAAGCTATCGGTCATATGGAAGTTAGACCTGACTGATAAAATAAAACATTTTTTTTCCCTAGCAGCAGTCGTGTCGATACTGCTGTACGGATGCACTACTTGGACGCTAACTAAATGTATGGAGAAAAAGCGTGACGGCAATTACACAAGAATCCTGCAAGCAATATTGAACAAGTCCAGGAGGCAACACCCCACAAAACAGCAGCTATATGGCCACCTACCACCCATCACAAAATCTATCCAAGTTAGATGAACCAGACATGCAGGACACTGCTGGAGAAGTAAGGATGAGCTCATAAGTGACATACTCCTGTGGACCCCTTCACATGGACAAGCAAAGGCAGGAAGACCAGCTAGAACCTATACACAACAGCTCTGTCCCGATACAGGATGTAGCCTGGAAGACCTCCCGGGAGTGCTGGACGATAGAGATGGGTGGCAAGAGAAGGTCAGGGAGATCCATGCTGGCAGTGCGACATGATAATGATGAAATGATTAAACAGTTTTATTTGACAACTAGCTCCTGGACTGGAGCATCACCATCAGATGGTTTCATATTTAAAGCATTTGTTAAGGGTGGGGAGCTGTCTTACTGCAGAGATGCAGTGGCTGTTTTCTACGGCTCCAGTTGACTAGGCTGCAAAGTCTTTGAAAATATATGAGAGGTAGAGAGACTACCAACTTTTTAAAGAAGGCCATCTTGTCAATCCCACAAAGAATGCCAGCAGATACACATGAGGCTCCTTAGGCCAATTTCATTCTTGCAAGCCCTGCCGCATATGTGACAAGCGAAAGATTTATCTTTCATGTCTTAAGAATTAAAGGAAGACAAAGAAACAGATAAAGTATAAAAATATTTTTTGATATTTCAAAAATCAATTAGTTTGGATAAATTAGATTCATTATTGTACATTGCAAATCAAAAAATCTAATCCAATATATTTCTCTACTTACACAACAACAATTAACAAAACGAAAGGCAAAAGACACTTACATCCATTTTATTTCTTGATTTAAGAGTAAAACTTTTGTTGTTGAAATGCCAAGTAAGAAGATCTAGCGTTGACTGAGGTAGAGTTTCAAGTAACTTCTCAAATTGGACAATCATAGGCAACTCATTTATTGCCTTTTCCTGAAGAACAGAAAAACAAACAAAAATTATATATATATATATATATATATATATATGTTTATTAGCAGAAAAATCAGCATTGCCTGGAATAAAAAAGAAATAATATACTAAAGGAGAATTTGTTAAATAAAAATTAATTCTATATTTGCTTTCAATATGAAAAAGTCCTGCTTTATCAATTTTCTTCCAAAAAATCTAAAGGAAGAATGAATCTTAATTTCTTTCTCAAAAGTTTCAACCATTCTCTTGATAACATCTTTGACACTTTAAACATATTGGTCATCATCATTTTGTATCTAGTTTTACTAAATGTCTTCTAGGCTACTGTAATGGTTTTTTTGTTTGTTTTTTTTCATTTTTGGCTCTTTCTATTTCATCATTTGTCTAAAGTAGTTTCTATTCTTTAACTTCATTTGCCATTCTTTTTATTGTTTTGAATGCATCAAAAAGTTGAATATTATTTTAGTTTATCTTGAAATCAGTTTTGATACATTTGTTGTCATTAAGCATTATGTCTAATTTCTCTAATGATTTTGAGATTCATACGATGTCATTGGTAAATTTAAGAGGCTTTCAATATTTCTATTCACTCCTATTGTTAACTAGAAATTTCAAGATGCACAGTAAAAATTTTGGCCTCATTCCTCATTGTTTTTTTTTATCATGTCTCTGTGTAGCCAGGTTTTTGTCAAATCCTTTTCAAAAGTATTTTCAATGAATTTACAGAATTTTCTTTAATCCCCAAATCTTGAATTGACAAACTGTTATGTGTTTCATTCTTTTTATATTTTGATTAAGTTATTTTAATGACATGTCAATCCATCAAGGGTTATTCTATGCCAAGAGGTTAGGGAACTGTGTAAATTGTATGTTGATATTTACATTTTATATCATATCATATTTACCAACCCCTCCGCTCGGGCAGGATATGACACAAGGTCAATTTTTAAGCGGAGTTTAACAGGTTTGAATTCAGAGTTTTCCTTCTCCTAGACTAGTTGCCTCACCAAGGCTGAAGAAATCAGTCTGTCCTACTATTTACCCATAGCTGGAGGGAGAATAATTGGATTCATACCTTTCCTAAGGGTATTAGTGCTATGTGAAATGCAATCAGTCTCATCCAGGAGTTTTTTGAAAAGTTATATATCAAGTATTTTTATCTAATACAAATAGTTTTCAAACAGATCTACTTGACCCATAGATGGAATCCTAAAAGGTCAGAGTGGACCTGGGAGTAATGGCAATGAGGGGGTAATCCACACTCCCTAGACCTCTAGAGTCTCACCACTAGATGCAATTTAGTGTCATGCTCAGGACACCCTTTTGAGGGGGGGTTCTTACCCACCTGTAGGCAATGCAGTCAATGAGAGGGCAGCATATATATTTTCAATGAATTTACATCATTTTCACTAATATGCCAATCTTGTATAGAAAACGTGTCATGTGTTTCACAGAGTCAAATATCTTTTTATCATCAGCAAAACCTAAATAAAGTGCTTTGATGTATTTTGCTGGTTTTTTTTTTATTCATCTGATTTATTCTTTGTAAGTGATCCATTGTTAAGTAACCACCTCCAAAGTCTGTCTATTTACATGGCTGATTATTTATCTCGTGTTATTCTGTTTGTTAGAACTTTTGAGAACTGTTTACAAATGGGAGATAATAGTACGATAGGTTGAAGGTCTTCTTTAGTGTTTCCTTTTTTCGTAGAATAGAATCATTATTCCGAGACAGAAATTTCTTGATTTTTATGTTCAAACACAAAAGTAACAGACAAGATAAAAAGTATCGATTATGATTAATCTATGCACATATTAGATCTTCACTTCGTGGATCCCAAGAGGGAAATGCAGCTGATGTCACAATTAAATGCAGTCAAATGTTCTGCCATTAGAATAGCCACACCAAACATGGCTTTAAATTATTTCTAGGATTCGTGTTGTATTGAAATAAATTAAATTGTTCAATAAATTGTTTTGTCTGAATCAATGTTAGTGATTATGATTATCATCTAAAAACTATTTTGATTATTCAAAGTTTGAAAAAAAAAAAATCAGTTGGCATAAAAAATTTAAAAAACTAAAACCAAAATGACAAATAACTTTTACTAGCATTCTGTTTTACACAACTGGAAAAACAGAACTTCTTATTTTATATACAGACAGTAACACTTGAAGAAGGTAGTAGAATGGATCGGCTGAAATGTGTTGACATAAGACATAATGAACAGATTCAACTGTCCAAAAGATTGACTTTAACCTTTAACGGAATTTGATAAATGACATTTGCAATGATTTTTCTTTTTCTTAAAATTTGTTCGGTTGTTTTACCGGCAGGGGAATTAAAAAAAAAAAAAAAAAAAAAAAAAAAGAAAAGAAAATCGAGAACTATGACGATAGAACAACGCATTTAATTGTAACATCAGTGAATTCTTCTCGGGACCCACAAAGTGAACAAGTACCCAAACAATTGTGCTTGTACCGAATGACTCCCCCCAAATTTACATTAAGTTTATTTACATTTACCTAAAAAGTCTCGACAGCCCAAATAAAACTAATTTTCACTCATTTGCTTCAACATTTTATTGAATATTTCGAGTTAAGTCCAAAAATTAAAAATTGGTCATAATCTGCAGGGGACATACCGATAGCTACTTTATGATTAAGGGAGGGGAAGACTAAAGAAATATGAACGAATTGTAGCTAGTTGAAGACGTAATTATTGGACTTTACTGTTCAGAAAAAAAAAAAAGATTTAAAATTGGATTGTGAATGTTTTACACTTAATTGTATATACACTTTATTGACAAATTTAGATAAAATTCATGCAAGTTTCAATTATATTCAAATGTCAATTGATTAAATAGGTGACCAGAGAGAGGTTCACTAGGAATCTTAATAATTGGCTACGAGTAGGTAAACTTAATATTTTGCTTTCTCTTTTCAATAAGACGAACGATTTACATCAGTTTTATGAGTAAATCTATATGGTTCCATTATTTAAAGAGGCAATAAGGAAGAAGAGATATGATAAGTGAACCTTTTGGAGTGTTTTCTGTGTGTAGGCATTAAAAGGAGAGAGTGAGAAAAATTCAAGTAAAACCAGAAAGAAAATAAAAACAAAGTTTAAGGTTTTGTTGAAGACATCAACACATGTGATCTTCTGTCTTCTGCTAGAAATTCACTCGATCAAAATTTTATTTTTTTGCTGTGTGTCAATAATTGTCACACGTATCGTCTCAGTCGGCATTTTTTGGCAACTTCTCAAGCTAAATTCCCTGTGATAGATAAACTAAAAACTATTCGATCTGATAGGATAAGAGACAATTAACTACGAGTTGAATATTTTATTTCTTACCAGAGCCTTTCGATCTTTTTCCAATCCTCCTTTAATAAAAGCGGGTGGGAAAGGTCTCAGCACCGAATCATGTCTATAACTGTGGACGGCAGCGGCAAATAAACTGAGTGTCAAATCAGCGGCCAGTGGATCACTTTGAACTCGCTCTAAAACACATTGCAACACACCAGATTCTTTACTGGACAATGACATGGTCAATACACCACTAGGTTTTCATGGAAAACAATCACACGCCAACTCAGCTACACGGCCCCCGCCAAGTCAATTTCAGTTACTGTGATTTCACGTCATGAAACAACACTCCATGTTGACATATTTTTCAATTGAGTTTAACTCACGCCAAACTTTTTGGTTCATTTGTTGGAAAATTGAACAAAAAAAATAACGTTGAAAATATTTTCGTCGATGAGAACATTTGGATTGATCTTTCTTTTTCAATTACTGAAAACGTTATTTAATTTGTAATAGATAACTAATGAATAACTGAAGAAAGTTTTTTTACGTGTACGTACAAAAAAAAAAAAATAAATAAATAAGGGAAAACTTTTTTGGGAAACTTAAGGTAACTCGAATTTTGAAAACATTTTTTGCTGATGATGGAAAATTGTATTGCAGAGATTTTAATTGCACAATAAATAATGAGGACAGTTTTCTTTCCTTTTTTTCTAATCAATTTATTTTCACTGATTTGACCAAATAATTTCCATCTGTTGCAGATGTAACAATTTTAAATCCATTTAATTTTCTCGAATCACTAGAATAAAACTCTGATTTTATTTATACATGTTATTTTTTAATGTCGTGATTTTAAAAAAAAGGTATAGATCTGTTGATTTAAGGACAATTTAATTTTCAAAAGATCTGCTAAATTGATATTTTATGAATATAAAAATATCTGCATTAGGATCATACACACACTTTATTTCTGAGAGAAATGGTTTTATTTGAAAAGTGTTTAAAGATATTAAATAACAAGTTTTAATTAGGAATGTGAAGGAAACCACATTTAAAGTTATTCTTGAAAATCTACCAGTGCTTTTCAAATAATGATACAAAGAACTTTGTTCATTTGAAATACTTTTCCTGTCGTGGTGCTCGGATTTCTGCTGTAGTCCAATATAACTTCATAAATATGGCTTTTACAACACGTGGACCAAATATTTTGATAACTGGTAAGTATTAACTTAATATCTTGGATCTTTTTAATTTACTGAATAATTAAAAGTTTAAGTTTTATTCAAAACAAAAATACGAAGTTTGAATTCATTTGCAGATTTTAAACATTGTGTTATGCCAATATCCAACTAAGCTTTATGTTCGTTCGTTGCCCAAATCAATTGATCAGAAAATTACACAAGGAAAAATACTTCTTCCTTAATTTTTCGGACTCTTTTCATCTCTGATGAATATTTTTCAAATTTATTTACCAAAATTTGTATTCTTATTTTCAAATTGAATTATAATGCCTTTAAATATAGAAAAATGCATTAAAAACTTCAAGTGGAGAATGGAATCGGTGAATTTCTAAAAAATGTAAACGATCTCAAGAAATTAAAATCTAAATCTTTTCAAACTAATTTAAAAACAATTCTAATGTCGTTCAGTTTATTCCCAAATTTATTGCAATAATTACGCATTTTAATTTTGTAATTCCAGTCATTAAAATGTTACTAAAGCAAAAATAAAATTAAAAGAAATGTTTAGTTTGGTGTTAACAAAAAACGTTATCAATTTCAAAAAAATATTTAGAAATCCAGAAAGGACTTTTTTGAGTAATGAACAACGACAATTTAAACTTTTATTTCTTATCTTAAAAAAATAGATCTCAATCTCAAAAAAGTAAATCTTTATTCTTGTTCACTGACATTTGTACTGTAAGCCAAAATGAATTTGAAACAAAACCAAAAATTGAAATAAAGAAAACCCTCAATCCAAAATCACACACCGTTTTAAAATTTAAGCTTTATTCTTATTTTTTTTCAAGGATGTTTTTTTATTTACCCCCCCCCCTTTTATAAAAATGATTTAAATTTTGGTATAATGATCGTGACATATATGTCTTTAATTTTTTATACCTTGTATTTAGTATTTATTACACACACTGTGGTGTCCCATGTAAAACGTTACAGCAAAAAGGAATGGTTCTTATTCAAATTGAGGGTCCCAACAAAAATGAATTAACATCGTTATTAAATCTTTTAAGATGCTCTCGTCAGACAAAGCAATTTCTTTGTTTTCTCATTACATTGTTAATGAGGGTGAGATAAGGAGTTTTTATTTGCTGTCCTGTCTTGGTTGTTGTAGTCATAATGTTTCAGCTGTTGAACTCTCCGACCTTTTTCAAGTGTCTTTTGTTGTAATCGGTAAATTAGAGGGATTTCCAACCGAACCTTTTCTTCAATCTGGATTGATCTTATTGCGTTCTCTGTCTTGAGGCTTTCTTGTTAATTGATCGCTTTAGTTATTTGGCAATTTACAAGTAGAATCTTAACTAGAAGCTGTTTTATTAAATCTCTTGGAAATTCAAAGACCGTTTTAAAAGGTTTAAACCGAATATCATTTTGTCTGTCTCTTAAACTAAAACATATTTTTCCATTGCACATAGGTGAAACCAGTTAATTTTTTTACCCTAATTATCTCTCCTTAATTTAACGGGTCCCATATGTTCATCTCTTTGCTTGGCCTATTTAGGGGGCTTTCTAGAATGCAGCAAATACACTGATTTCATTTTAGTGGTCTGACCTTCCACCGTTGTTCCTTGTCTATTATTCTAAATCTACAAATTACTTTCTTTTTCCTCCCATACATGATCAACAGTACCTGACTTCATTTCACTCTGGTAAATGCCAGGTATGGAGCAAATTCAAAGTAATATAGACGATGTAGACAAGAGAAATGCATAATACAAATACGATAGTTGAACTGGTTGTGAGTGTTGTTGGAAATCAATGTGTTTACCATCAAGAGAAAAGGAGTAAAAAACGTATATATGTGTGTGTGTGTGTATGTATGCGTGAAAACTAAAACGTATCTAGCAGCAAAGTATGCTTGTTGAATGTGTGTGTATGTATGAGGCGATGTTGACGTTCATGAGAAGTTGAGTAAATTGAAGGATAGTAAATATACTAATATAGATATGGCTATGAACGTATTTTCGCTGGTTGTGTGTATGAAGCTATGCATGGCAAATCTCTGAAACTGGAGAGTAAAGAAGCAAAAAAAGGAAGTTGTTTTCAAAGGTGTCGAATATATAGATTTCCTAGTTATGTGACTGGCTCCAAACACAAGATTTATTTTTGCACGTGACAAGTTCCTTTGGGATCCCAAATGTGCAGATGTAGTTGAAGACACTGGTATGTGACTACTCTATCCAACCAGGTTCCCGAAATTACTTGATTTATTTTGACACTTGACTATTTTAATTTTGGATGCTCTTTTTTCAGAATTTTCTCTCCACAAACTCTTAGCTGACTGGTCTAGGAGTGTAAATAGTGGTATAGTGACTAATGTCCTGGACTACGACATCGTAATAATCAAGTTCAAATTCCGTTTGTGATATTGCATTCGTTTTCGGACTAATACTTAGCTATGGGTTAACATGGTACCACTACTGTTCTTCTAAAAGGATGGTTTTAGCATAAAATAATCCATGAAGGTTAATATGCCATTAACCAAATCATCATCAATACTTAGTGTCAACATTACATTTTCACTTGTGTAAAGCTTAAATTTGATCTTGCAACCAGGAGAGAATTTACCTATGATGTGGGGGTGGAATAAAATTTCATGGGGAAATTTGGACCTGAAATTGGCCAGAACATTGTGCATAACAATCTACTGAACTGAATTTAAGTCTTATAATTTCCATCAAAATTTTCTATTGCTATTAAATTTTTAAAACAACCCTATAAAAATAATCCAAGTAAATATTTATGTCCTAATGTTGGATATTGACTGGAAGATCCCTTTGACATGCTGCATAAATTGTGTTGGTGGCATAACAGGATATTCACCTGTTTCCTTTATTAAACAGGACACAGATGCCCCAGTGGAAATGCTGCATATATTGCATGGGTGGCATGCTAGAAGGGTTGGATAGTGGAAGCAGAAAAATAAGAAGTACATTTGTTTCTTAAAGTAGACAAGAGACAGGTGTATGAGACTGGCAGAAATGCTTTGTAAATTGCATAGGTTGCATGCTAGAAGGAGGTGTGTTCATGTGCAACATGTAGTTGGGAAGTGTGATCTTGAGGATTGTGAGAACATCTAGAAAATAATATAAACCAGGGAAGATTTCGACTCAGACTGAACAAGGAAGAAAGGCAGAGAAGTTTCATAGAAAAACTGCATCGTCACTCCTCTCTCTCTCTCTCTATACATCTCAGTCATCTCCGACTCTCTCTCACTTTACCCATACATACATTTTGAGTTATAAAATGAAAAGAAAAGAAGATTCTATTTTTATACATTAGCATTGTTGTCTTTCTCTGCTACACAACATTAATACAATTAAAAAAAAGATTTTCAATATTTTATGCTTAGTATTTGGAAAGCAGCGTTAAATATCAAAACCTGTTTGAAAAAAAAAATGATTTTTTGAGTTAGACAATCTTGGAAAGGGGTGGGGTTCTGACATGTTGAAAAGGCTGCATGGGTTAAAAAAAATTGTTCAGAACCTCCTGCTTTAAAGTGGATGGTTCAAGCTTTCTCCATTTGTATAAATGACCTCAAGTGAATCTAGGATTAAACGGGTTAGGGTTATAGCAATCATAGGACAAGATTTGACCATCAATTGATTGTTGAGACTGAAAAGATCTTTGAGGTAGAAACTCTTTTAGGTTTTTCTTTGAGTAGCAAGGGTTATAATCGTAGAATGTAAATTCTAGACCGACATCAGTCACATCACTGGTGCTTACAGTAATAGTAACTGTACAATAAAGGGGAACTTTGTAACATATGACATCCCAATTCAACACTGGTGTCTCCTAAGTCATTTGTCAATGTGCTGTACAGCCTAATACAATGCATGCTTTGGGATTTCATCATCAATGACCCATCAAGATAATATTATTAACATTGGTTATTTGTTACTG
Source organism: Sepioteuthis lessoniana (assembly GCA_963585895.1). Lineage (NCBI taxonomy): Eukaryota > Metazoa > Mollusca > Cephalopoda > Myopsida > Loliginidae > Sepioteuthis > Sepioteuthis lessoniana. Next base: position 654,422 of record OY757916.1, on the reverse strand, counting down.
CATCTCAGCTAGATTGAAGAACATTTTGCTGTCATTGGATTATGGGAAACTGGTGTCATGTTTCCGAGTCAGATAAGTCACATTTTTAGCTCCTTTGGGCAGGCTATCAAATTTGCATGCACTGGAGATTGTATGAGGCTATGGATCTTGCCTGTTAGCAAGATGTTGTACTAGGTGTGTTCTGATGCAATACTTTTAAGATCTATTTCCTGATGGCTTGAATATCATTGAAAAATTTAATTCTCATTTTACTGGCGACAAAATATGAAAATCTCACTGTTTAAATAGATTTTTTTTCTGACTTTTTTTTTTTTTTCTTATGTGGATGATTTTTAACATTTTTAAGAAAGTTGATGGAGAGTGAAGGAACAAATGTGTAATGAACTCCTGTTTAAAAATGTTCAACTGACAACAGCTCAACTTAATTGCATCATATGATTCATCTTAATGCGCAAATGGTTTTATCCCATTCCCTTAACAATACAAGCTGGATGTGTGACACAAGATCAACTTTTTAGTGGATTACAGGTGGTTTGAATTCAGAGTTTTCTCTCTCCTAGATTGGTTGCCTAACTAAGGCTAAAGAACCTAGTCTTTCCTATTATTTACCCTTAGCAGGACAGAGAGGAGGGGAAGAAGAGGATTCGTGCTTTCTCAAAGGGCATTAGTGCAAAGTGAAATGTAAATGGCTTTATATTGGAATTGAACTCAGGTTGCCAAATTCATTTCTTCTGATAATAGCTGTTACACTATGCTCACCTCTTTCTATCGGACTTTTCCTTGAGTTTTTCGGAAGTTGCAGATTATATTTTGTGGAAAAATGGTTTGCAATCCTGAGTGAATAACATTTTCCTTTGACTCATACTCAAATACACTTTCTGTCCATCACCCAATGCTTTTTAAAAAAAATTATCAGCATATTTCACAAATACTATAACAATTTTGGTTGTGATAATTGTGATAGGAAATTTTCATATTTTAGTGTGTTCTAATAGAATTCATAATGATCCCTAAAAACTGTCTGAAGTTTGTCTTGATGAGTATGACATAGATCTTGTTGTAGACCATTTGCTTTCTTTGATCCTCATTCTGTTTCTCTAGGAGATGAATGTTTGTTCTTTGGAGATAATCCAGCTCTCCATCATGTGTGGATGACATGAAACTGGTTCCAGGAATATTTGGCAATTTTCCAAATCCCCATTGCTCCCCACTCCCTGCCCATCGTATACAAACTCTATTAAGCATGTATAAGATGCATGTCATCTGTTAATAAACATCTAGAATGTGCCTGAATGTTTATGCTATGACTCCTGCACGTTGTATATTCTGTGACAGTTTATATTGCTGAATGGAGAAGCTACATGTTATTTGAGGACTGTCACAAATTTTTTAGCATTTTGGTTGACATTGTCATCTCAAATTATACGTTCTCTGTCAGCAAGTGGCAATAGAATACCAATTTCCGATGACTTTAGTGAGAATGAAAGTACAAATTAAGACCAAAATGTGTAATAAAAAGAAACGATGTAATGGATTTCCGTTTAAAAATGTGGAAATAGTACAATTGTGTACAGATTATTTGTATTAAGAAGAATTAAAGCTATAATTGTTTGGAAATGATTATTATTCAAGAGGAATCGTTTGAATTTGAGTTATGTTGATATTTTGGTAGCTATTTTTTCTTCTCAATAGATACTACTCTTATAAATGAGTAGCAGTTGTTTCCTGACTGAACTGTTTGGTCCTGGCTGTTGACCCATGATGTTCCTGTACCAATCATCAAGTGAAGTATATCGTTAACCCACATTTGGGTTTATCCACCCTTGCTTCACATCCATCATACTACATTCCATGGTTTCCAATACTATACACTTGTATGACTTGTATAACACTCTCTTCTCCCAGAATCTGATATTCAGTTAGTATAGCTGCGGCAAAATGATTGAGGGATTATGGAGGCTGCATTTTTGATGGATTTAGAGTTTGACTGTATTTTTATTGTTGTGGAGTTATGCATCTCTAGTATTTGTTTTTTTTTTTTTATTTTTTTTATTTTGAGAAATTGATTCACAACTTTTCAGATTCTGATGATTAAATCATTGAAGGAGTATGTGCAAAATATCTTGAGGCAACTCTTTAGTTTGTAGATTTTGACCAGGTATTTGATTCTATACACAGAGGAAAATTGGATCAAATACTTCTAGTGTATGATTTCTTCCATAGAAGCTGTCAGCACTATAATGAGGCTCTATAAAAACATGAAAGCAATGGTTCACCCACCCAATGGTAACAATGTTGTTGTTACTGGAGTCTTGTAATGAGATACATTGGCACCATTTCTGTTTATAATCTGCTTAGATTATGTTCTATGAATGTCAATAGATGTAAGAAATAAAAATAGGCTCATACTAAAAAAATAAAAAGACTATATCCTGCAGAAACTATCACAATTACAGATTATGCAGATGATCTAGCACTTCTTGTAAATACACCTGGCCAAGCCAAATGTCTGCTGCATAACCTGGTTAGTTTGGTTACTTTGTTTAATGGCATATCAGCCTTCGTGGGTTAATCATACTAAAACCGTCTCTGTAGAAGAACAGTAGTAGTACTATTTAACCCATAGCTGGGGGTACATAGCCTGGAGCAAAGCAGCAGGAGGCATTGGTCTGTGTGTGGATGCAAGAGGCAATGGTCTCTTGGTGAATGCAAAAGACATTGGTCTGTGTGTGGATGCAAGAAGCAATGGTCCCTTGTTGAATGCAAAAGACATTGGTCTGTGTGTGGATGCAAGAGGCATTGGTCTCTTGGTGAATGCAAGAGGCAATGGTCTCTTGGTGAATGCAAGAGACAGTGGTCTGTGTGTGGATGCAAGAGGCAATGGTCTCTTGGTGAATGCAAGAGACATTGGTCTGTGTGTGGATGCAAGAGGCAATGGTCTCTTGGTGAATGCAAGAGACATTGGTCTGTGTGTGGATGCAAGAGGCATTGGTTTCTTGGTGAATGCAAGAGGCAATGGTCTCTTGGTGAATGCAAAAGACATTGGTCTGTGTGTGGATGCAAGAAGCAATGGTCCCTTGTTGAATGCAAGAGGCAATAGTCTGTGTGTGGATGCAAAAGGCATTGGTCCGTGTGTGGATGCGAGTGACATTGGTCTGTGTGTGGATGCAAAAGGCAATGGTCTCTTGGTGAATTTAGGTAAAATAGAGTTCATGTGTTTCAAACTGGTTGGTGATGTCTCCACAATAAATGGCAAGCATCTAAAATTAGTTGACCATTTCATATACTGGAGTAACAATATCTCATCTCTTGACAATGATGTTAACATAAGAAAGGCATGAACTTCTATTGATAGGTTATTGACCATATGGAAATCTGATCCCTCTAATAATATAAAAGGAATTCTTCCAAGCTGTAGCTGTGTTAGTACTATTGTATGGATGCACCACATGGATTTTAAGTAAATGCTTTGGGGAAAAAGCTAATTGGAAACAGCTACATGCTGTTTTGAACAAATCCTGATTGAAGCCCTCTACAAAACTGCAGTTGTACAGCCACTTACTTTCCATCTCACAAACCGTTCAAGTAAGATGGACAAGATATGATAGGCACTGCTGGAGAAGAAGGAACAAAATCATAAGTGAAGTTCTGTGGACTGCCACACAAGGACACCAGTAAAGATTTATACACATCAGCTCTGTGTGAACACAGGATGCCATCAAGAGGACTTGTGCAGAGTGATGGTCAATAGGGACTGATAGGAAGAGCTAGTCAAGGGAAAATATGGAATAGGGAGGATTGAATTCATGCCTTTACTACAGGGTGCAGAAGCAAAATATGGAATGATTTTTAAAACATTTTTTTTAGTCTGATTAATCCAATTTTTGAAAAAAAAGTGATAAATCTAAATTTTCATGATTAGCTCTATTATTCAAGCACTTTTGAAATTAAAATTCAGCTCAATATGAGTGAGCAAGAAAAGAAACAACAAAGAATCTATGATTTGCTTAACACTGAAACCAAACCAAAGTTTCTTTGTCTATCATAAACAAAGCAAAGAAAATTCTTTTACAGAAAATAATTTTTTTAAGGAAAAGGAGGAGTGGAGGATTGAACAAAAAAATGAAAAGGCTTTTTAACTGCTCTTATTACGGCAATTAAGAAGGACCCTACAATGTCAATAAGAAAGCATGGTAATGATTTGAAAGTCCACGAGAAAACTGTGAGGACAGCCATTAAACAAGATTTAAGCCCAGACTTTAACCCCCATGATTATGCTATGGTGGGCATTATAGAAAACAAAACAAATGCAACTTCCCATCCAAATATTGGCTTGCTTAAAACTGCTATTGTCTGATGAATTTATTTTGAAGGCATGTAAATCATTTCAAAGGCATGTTACAATAAGTGAAAAAATATGGTGGTCGTATTGAGTAAATTTGCTGTTTTATGTCTATCTTATTTTGTTGTTTATTTTTCAAAATCTAAATTAGCCTTGTTTTATTATAGAGTTGTTTATTATATTAGAATCTTCCTAATTTTACTTCTGCACCCTGTAACAGCAATTAAGTTTTGAAATTTGTTGTTTATTTTCATGAAAATTATGATTTTGTTTTCTTTGTGTTTCTCTAGGAACTCCTGGCACTGGAAAATCGACCCTCAGCAGTGAATTGGCTGAGAGATGTAACCTAAACTATATAAACATTGGGGAATTGGCTAAGGCAAATTCATTATACGAAGGTTGGGACGAGGATTACAACTGCCCCATTTTAGATGAGGATAAGGTGAATTGGACTTTCTTTTTTTTCCAGTATTGTATTTTTTTTACTTTATAAGAAAATACACAGCTTTGACCTCTTTTTGGAAGAAGTGAATTTAATGAAGTATGAATTCCATTCTAGGGTTGCTCATTGTATACAACAAAGTGTTTGTCAGTTAGTGTATAATGGATGATTTTTGTGAACACATGAAAATATATTGATTTATTATTTTTAACATTAGATTTATGGTGGTTTTGTTTTGACAAACTATATTCAATGAAAGCACCTTAAATTTCAACTTTAATCCATTGGCATTTTCATGTACCATTCATATGAGACCTGGAAAAATGATAGAATTAACACACTTTGAGAATGTTTATCTTGGTTTTGTTATGTAGCAGTAAATCAACTAATAACAGATAAGATACAAAACTTGAGAAGGCTCCATCCAGCAAATCTATTAACTGCTATTTGATAAAGTTGGAATAATTTTGATAAAGAATATTTTTTTAAATTAGTGAAATCCATACCTGAAAGAAAAGCTGTCATAAAAATTTGAGCCAGATTAAACTAAGTATTCTAAACATTTTTCCTCAATATTTGGTTATTCCATAATGTTTTCCACTGTATGGCTTGGAACAAAACTTGTACATAACTGTTATTAGTTTATTTACGGCTAAATAAAAAAATGAGGTAAAAGATTTTGATATTTTTGGAAATATTATAGAGTGTTGGAAAACATTAAAAAAATGCCTTTAAGGATGCAATGAACTATAAATAATGACTATCTGATGAATTAAAAAAGAAATGAAATAATAGTGGACTTATACTAAGTTAAACTTAATACATGCTTGGGGTGGGGTTTTACTTCATGCGGGTAAAAAAGGGGTGCATCCTGCTGAGGTTGGAGCTCTGGCCTCAGTGTTCAAAAAATCAGCTACAGAACTCAAACTAAAACAAAAATTACTAAAATGCAAAAGCACAATACAAATAGCGACATTCAACGTTAGAACTTTAAATTACTAGAGCTGACACCTTTGGTGATATAACATAGATATAATATGCAAACAAGAACACAGACCTTCGTAGCAAAGATATAAAATACCACGATACTGGCAATGGATGTACGTTTGTCTCGGCATCTGCATGGAAAAACTCTGTCAATGCCGTGATAGGTGGTGTAGGTATATTTATCCGTCCACAGGCCCTAAAATCACTTAATAGCATCAAGATGATACAATCCAGGATGATGGTAGCCATGTTTATGGCAACCTCAGCACAACGATCATTTTCTATTACATCTCTACCAATGTTACTGACGAAATGGACCTCATTGCCTTCTATAACGACCTATCCTCTCTTGTTCATAGCATCCCAAAACACAATGTTCTCATCATCAGTGGAGGCATGAATGCCCTACGAACGAATGCAGCCTAAACAACCACAGTCATACACTATGACTGGTCCCTGCTTAACAACAGGGATATTAGACATAAATATACATTGAAATTAAAAAACAAATTCAGCGCACTACAGGAGATATCAGAAACACCTATTCTGGATGACAAATATGAGAACTTCATCAATGCCCACTTAGAAGCGGCAGCAGAATACATACCAATTAAACCAAGAGCTAAACCTAGAGTCCTATTGGAGACATTAACGGTTAGAAAAAAGCATGCAGACATAAGAACTGCTTCCCTATGCAATAGGAGGAACCCAACCAATATTAATGCTCATAAACTCAAGAAGGCATAAAATGAACATATACCTAAAAGAAAAAACAGAATACATCCAAAATCAGATCAATAAGAATTGAGACTCGGATGAAGATAAACAATCTAGGATAGCATGGCAGATGGTAAACAAAGAGAGCTAAAGGAAGAGTACTGTGAGAGCTAAACTGAAAGCTGCCAGCCAAGAAGAACAAATACACCTGTGGAAACAACATTTTGAGAACTTACTTGGAAAACAGATGAACCAATCACAAAAATTATTAGTAATCAACTAGACATCAAACTAGGACAGTTTACGCAAGAAGAACTCGATTAGAAAAATTTAAAAAAACAGGAAAGCAGCAGGGCTTGATGAAATAGCCCCAGAAGTATGGAAGACAAGGGAATTCAATGATATACTGCTCCGAGACTGTAATGCCATGAATAGCCAAAACACAATAGACAGATGGACAAAGGGATGCATCCTCCCTTTCCCCAAGAAGGGTGACCTTGGAATAGCCAAGAACTACTGAGGTATAACCCTTACATCCATAGTGGCCAAGATCTATAATGCTCTACTATGCAGTTGCATAGAACCCAAAACTGAGAAGATACTTAGGAAGAACCAAAATGGCTTTTGGAGAAATTGATCCACGACATCACAAATTTTGACTCTCTGTCAAATTCTAGAAGGTGTTTGTGCAAAAAACCTAGAGGCAACAATATTATTTGTCGACTTTTCTAAGGCATTTGACTCTATACTCAGAGGGAAGATGGAGCAAATACTTCTTGGCTACGGCCTACTCAAAGAAACTGTCACAGCCATAATGATGCTATATAAAAACACAAAAGTAAAAGTCCACTCTCCGGATGGAGACACAGACTACTTGGACATTGTAACAGGTGTGCTGCAAGAAGATACATTAGCCCCATACCTGTTTATTATCTACCTATACTATGTGCTTAGAACATCTTTAGATTTAATGAAAGAAAATGGTTTCAAGCTGGCAAAGGAAATAAGCAGAAGATACCCTGCGCAAACTATTACAGACACTGACTATGCTGATGACATAGGGCTTCTAGCAAATACACACCTGCCCAAGCTGAATCCCTGCTACAGGGTCTGGAATAAGCAGCCGGTTGCATAGGTCTCCATGTCAATGTAGACAAGACGGAATACATGGGCTTTAATCAGAGAGGCAATATCTCCACACTAAAGGATAGTCCTTTTGAAACTAGTGAACAAGTTCACCTACCTCAGAAGTAGCGTCTCATCCACCGAGAATGACATCGACACACTACTAGCAAAGGCATGGACAGCTATCAGTCAAATGGAAGTCAGACTTGACCAATAAAATAAATGCAGTTTTTTCTAAGCAGCAGGCGTGTCAATACTGATATATGGATGCACCACATGGACACTAACTAAACATATGGAGAAAAAGCTTGACGGCAATTATACAAGAATGCTGCGAGCTATATTGAACAAGTCCTGGAGTCAACAACCCACAAAACAGCAGCTGTACGGCCATGTACCACCAATCATGAAAATCATCCAAATTAGATGAACCAGACATGTGGGACACTGCTGGAGAAGTAAGGACAAACTTATAAGCAATGTACTCCTGTGGACCCCTTTACATAGATGAGCAAAGGTAAGACGACTAGCTAGAACCTATATACAACAGCTCTGTGCTGATACGGTTGTAGCCTGGAAGACTGCTGGGAGTGATTGGATGATAGTGACCGGTGGCGAAAGAGGGTCAGGGAGATCCGTGCTAGATGATGATGAAATATCTATTATTAGTTTATTTACTGCTAAATAAAAAATTCAAGTGAACATCTTATAAGTGTGCTAATTTCATAATTTTTGTCAGGGTTAGCAATGATAAAAATTGACTTCAATCTAAACAAATGAAATTCTCGTTTATGTTAAACTAGGTTCACTTAAAGGTGCTGATTAAATTCAGTGTCAAGTCACTTCCTATAAATTTCATAATTATTTGAAAAACATCTGAAGTGAACAAATGACTGATGTTAAATTGAATTGTTAATATTACAAATCACTACTTGAAACCATTTAACTGTGTGCAAACAAATGACTGATGTTAAATTGAATTGTTAGTATTACAAATCACTACTTGAAACCATTTAACTGTGTGCAAACAAATGACTGATGTTAAATTGAATTGTTAGTATTATATTAATGATGCTTGAAACCATTTAACTGTATGCAAAATTGAATTATTGGTATTAAATGGCAATACTTAAAACCATTTGATTGTGTAAATGAATGAATAGTATTGAATAACAATATTTGAAACCACTTCACTGAACAAACAAATGAATTTTGGCTTGTTTAGAAATGTTATCTACAAACTATGTGTTTACAAATCCTATATAGATACAAACAGGATTTGGCATTAAATAACCTACAAGGGTTGATATGCCATAAAATCCAACTAGCTATCAGGTTGTAAACTGTTAAAGTTGTTTGGCTCTTTTAGAATATGTTGCTGCTGAAATAAAAAAAATTAATATTGAAAAAATTAATACCTGAAGTTATCTTTCTTGGTAAGACATTGAACCACACCAAAAATTGGATTATTATTGAGATGTGCAGGTATACTGACTCCCACACAATCATTAATAAGTTGCAAATAGGACTGGAAAATTCTTTATTCTCTAAATTAGTATATTTAACAGTATTGTGCTAGTAAAAAACTTGCTATGATGTACCATTTTTGCCAACATACAAAAATAGGATTTTTATAGATTTTAAATGTTCATTTTTGATTAGTAAAATATAAAGATGTAAAGTTTTTAAATGACTGAATTGTAGAAACCTATTTTGTTATTTGACACTTTTTATAAAACAAAGTGATTTGCTATCTGATGGATACTGATGTTTAAATAACAAGTTTCTGTCTAAAGCATTTTTAAATTTTGATGTTGTCTTAAGGTGTTGATTGTGATAAGTGGCTACTTTTTATATGCAAAGATTTTTTGTTGATGAATATCTTAATTTTTTTTAAATTTTAGGTTATAGATGAACTTGAAGAACAGATGCAAAAAGGAGGAAATATTGTTGATTATCACAGCTGTGAATTTTTTCCAGAACGATGGTTTCAGGCTGTATTTGTTTTACGAACAGACAATACTCTCCTCTACAACAGATTACAGAATAGGTTTGTATATATTGTATATCTTTGAAAAATTGCACTTTGATGATATGCTTACATTTAAATATTTTCATCTTGTAAATAAAAATATTGTGATATGAACGTATAGAAACCAAAAAATTTGGAAAAGGTAATTATTCAACTGAACTATGAAAACAAATGCCAGAATTTTACCAAACTATCAAGAAAACACTTTTTAAAAAAAATAATGGACGTCTTTTAGCTGTCATAGTAGCTCTCTTGTTGTGTTTGTAACTGAGAGAAACATTTTTACAGTTCTTTATATATCAAAAAGAATATTTTCTTTTTCTTAACAACCAGCTTAATGAAAATTTAATGAAAGGAAAAAGAATGAATCTTCCCAAGTTAATGCCATTCCTTCAAGAAAAATTGAATTGTCAGTAGCATTTAAAAGGAAAAGTAAACAAAATCTTATGTTATAATTAGTGAAGTACTAGAATTTGTATCTCATTTGATGTTTGGTAATAGATATGAAAAGAATGGATATATTAAGAAAAATCTCAAGCAGTGAAATTTTCTAAATAACAATACATAAGCATTCAGTTCCAGTTTTCTGTCGATCAAAGTTGTCAAAGTTAGTTTTCAAGCAGACTGCATTTTGTAAAAAATATTCTAAAATTATTACTGGTTTTTGTTTCACATAAATTAAACTCCTTTCTCTGAAAATAAGCTTGTTTTCTTAGCAACTGAATAGTGAAATAAACAAGAGGGCTGCATTCCTATAAAGATATCTTTGATTTTTATTTCAAACGACTATCATTTTATAACCTTCGTATAAACCTGGCAATAAAAATGTTTTTTCTCCCCACCCCCACCATCTACAACGGTTAAAGGGAGTTAATTAGATTCTTGTTGACTAAATTCTTCATATTAGTTTAGCAGGCAGAAGGTTGCTTATAGTATGTGCTATTATAAAATGGTCATCTAAGTAATGAGCAGGCTCATAATTGCTTAACTATTACAAAATGGTCATCTAAGTAGTGAGCAGGCTCATAATTACTTAACTATTACAAAATGGTCATCTAAGTAGTGAACTACTTAATAAAATTATTTAATTACATTTTTTTTCCTTTGATTATTTCACATCATACTTTTAAGGGAAAAAAATTTTTTCCCTGAAAATTAGATGAAACTATAAAACGAGAATTTAAATAACACCAATAAATTATTTGAAATTCTCTATTTAAAATTATCTAGCATAAATATAATTTGTCCTCTCTCGGCTGAGGGTGTAGAATACGTTGACTATATCTCAGCAGAGGGGTAAGACCCCTCTCTATGAGTGTCCTGTAGATGTCATTAAACCATGTGATGGTGACGCTCCAGTTGTGAAGCTTTGGAGTACTTCTTTATTGCCATTACTCCCAGGTCCACTTTGACTTGTAGTGATAGTTCTTATTAGGGGCACATCTAGGGGGCAAATAGAAACATTTAATCATTTTCTATACTTGAAACCATTTAACTCTGTTCAAACAAATGAGCTCTTTTTAAAAATAAAGTTACCTACAAACTATTCATTTACAAATCATATATATATGTGTGTGTGTGTGAAAACAGGATTTGGATTGGATATGTTATTAAATTGAATAACCAAATTTTTTTTTATGTATTATAAACCTAAGATATAATTAAAACAAATAAAGCAGAATTTGCCAGATCAATATTTCAAAGATTATCTGTAATGTTGATGCAGTTATTCTAAAAAACCAAAATAAAGTGAATTTATTTCTCTAGCGAATTGTTACAAGGGTCTGTAGCAAATTAGCATAATAAATTTGAAAAGAAATAATGTAACTTTATAGTTGAGTTGATTTCTATGTTTCTTTAATGAAAAGATAATGTTGAAATGAATTAGAAATAGAATATGTAGACAGAAAACTAACAAAAAAAAGATTGAGTTGAACAGATGTTGGATTTTTATGTAGTTATTTTTGGTAATAATTGATGTTTTTGTGTGTGTATTAATTTTCTATGTGTACTGATATTTTGGTTCAACTGTTGGAGTTGCAAGAAAATTTGTTTGGTCTGTTTTCTTTGAATATCAAACTTCTACAATCTAGACATGGGATAGCTAGTTCCAGACCCACTAGATTTTGATGGTAAAATAGAGAAAAGTTATTTTTAGATGCGATGTAGGACTTGGATCTTTACAAAGTAATTCTATTTTTAAATGTGATGAAATACCCTGACTTGGAGACCATTACAGAATTATCTTTTAAATATGTTAGTGCTGGATTTTTCAAATGAGTATTTAGTGAACTTGAGTTGACAACATGGTGCTTTTATTGAATAGCTCAATATAGAAAATTTCTGTAATATTATACAAAACTTATGTAGAAACATAATATTTACATTCACCATTCATATAAGAGTAAGTTTGAGTCATTTGCTTGTTGTTTTTTTTTTTTTTTACTGGACCATTAAATCCCCAAAATCCAGTCAATGATGAAATTGTTCATCCAGGAATACTTAATATTTTGATCCATTTCTTAAAATTTAATACTCGTATGATGCCAGACTTTTTATATATTATCAAGTATAAAAAAAGGAATATAAAACCCAATATTGAGAGTGTGAAGAAAATAAACAAAAAAGGAAAAGACAAGATTATTTGTATACTATGAAAAATTTTCACAATATTAATAGTCAATAGAATGGCTTCTCATCTTTATAACTTTCTGTAATTGTTTTCTAAAATTTTTGATGAGATTTAAACAAGTCTTTTCTGGGATTTTCTTTCATTCTTCAATGGTGACTCATTCTAATTCCTGAAGGTTTTTTGGTGACTGAGGATTTATTTGAACTTTCAATTCTTGCCATAGATTTTAAGTAAAATTCAAGTCAGGACTTATTGAAGGCCACAGCTGAATTGTAATCTTTTTCTGAAGCCATGCAGTCACTGATTTAGACATATATTTGGGATCATTATCTTGTTGGAAAGAAAATCACCAACCAAGATGAAGATTTTACGCTGATAGTTGTAGAGTTTTATCTTGAATTTGGATCTAGTCTTCAGGTTTCTTTATTCCACTTCTAGCAATCTATTGTCCAGTCCCCCTTGAGCTAAAACAACTCCGAAACATCATTGAGCAACCTTCATGTTTTAATGTTTGTATTGCATTCTTTGGGCGGAAGGCCTCACCTTTCCTGTGCCAGATCTTCTGTATAACATTATGTTGAAAAAGATCAATGTTTGTTTTATTGTTCCATAGTACTTGTTCCCAAAAGCAAATTTCTTTGTCCAAAAATGTTTTGGCAAAATTAAATTGAGCAACAATGTGACATGGTTTATGAAGAGGGGTTTGTTGTGGTTGGTTTCCATACAACCTATTTTTACATAAACAACATTGTATTGTGTGAGTACTCACGCTGATACCTATCATATCCAAACTTTTGGTGATATCTTTCAAAACAATTTTCATGCAGTTCTCAGTGACAATTTGGCTTTTCTTACATGCCCAGGTCAATTCTGTCATACCAAACTGTTTAAACTTCTTTATAACGGACTGCAGCATAGAACTAGGGATAGCTAACTGGTTTGAAATAGTGCTGTAACTATTTCCCGACTTGGTGGAAGTTGATAAATCTCTGTCTCTAGTCAATGCTAAGCTCCTTTGTCTTTCCCATCATGTTGTTGACATTAGAATATGTTGGATTGTTTGGGGGTGGGGCTATATGTATCGGCCATCCACAAATTGCTAGCAAATATTTATAGACATCAGTAGTCGACTGTGGGGATACCAATCATGTAATAACTGATGAGTCAAAATTTATTAATTCTGACCAAAATTTTGAACCAGGGAACCATTTTGTTGAATTAGAGGATGGGAGCCGAGTGAATAACATAGTGATGAAAAGGGGTGACGCCTTCATTTATCTACGCAATAACAAAGGACACATGTGTAGACATATCTTAAAAAATGCTTTATATGTACCAACTTTTAAACAAAATATATTTTCAGTACAAGCGGTGACAAAAAATGATACACACATAAGTTTTGAGCATGACAACTACCAATTAATTTACTCTTTCAACGTAATGCGAAGACATTTATATTATGTGAAAAATATTTCTGCCAGAAATGCCACTTACAACTTACATACTTGTGTCACGTGATCTCCCACTGAGAGAGGAGAAATAAGGAATTACTACTAATCCTCCCTGTTTGAACTAGTAAGTCGTCAAAGAATGACCGTTAAGAGAGATAATGTAGGTCAATCCCGAAGTAACAAATCCAGGTCAGAATGGAAACCAACAGATGTTTGTACTTTGTGACCGGATGGGTAAAGAAGGGGGTACAGGGACATATAGTAGCCCTAACGAATCGCCTGACTGGGGAAGGAAGAAGATAGAAGCCAAATGATTGGCTAGAATCCCAAAAGCGGAAATAGCCCCCTTCTTCCGTCAGCGGAAATAGGGAATAAGAAAAGCAGTTTTTAGACAGAGGTCGTGGTGAACGAATCTAAAGCCAAGACTCCGGGTAAAGAAAGCAGAAAGTATCTTGGACAAGAAGAAGAAGCCATACCTTCAAGCCAGAACTAAAAATAACAAATTCTGTCAACCCGTAAAAAAAAAAAAGGAAAATATTCTCCAAAGGAAAGTTATTGTAAAGATAAGTAAACTTTAAGACTGTTTCTCCCTATACCCAATTATATACTCTCTCTCTCAATTTGAAGAAAGACTAAAGAAGAAAGAAAAGAAAAGAAGAAAGACATTTATGTTTATGTACTATCTATTAATAATATAGTCGACACGTTGAATATATGTATCCGCGTGTATAGTAAAAAGATTGATACATTTTAATGTTCCCATGTGTTGAAGTTGTTCATTTATGTCGTCTGCTACCAAATTGTGTCATGCTTGTTTCCCTTTTCAGCTTTTATTCGCCTTATGTTATTCTCGCTTAAATTGTCGTATATGAATTCCTTTAAAAATATTACACAGGAAACCGGAGTTGTCAACTACTGTAATTAATATTATTACATCTAAACCTAGAGATCCATATCTTCCATTGTTCTAGGGGAGGAAGAACTAGTGGCCTTGGTGGGTGTGTGTGTGTAGTGTGAAATTTGGAAACCCCTTGCCAACGGCGGTCAGTCTAGCCATAAATTAACCCCCACATAATATGCCAGTTCCTACATGCCCGAGAAAAGACTCTGAACAAGGACTTATTCTATAAGGGATCAAGTGTCAGACCGCCTCGTCTTCACACGTGCAAAAAAATAAACTCCCCGTTTGATGATAACAATATTTAAATGCACCAGTTCGCATATGCTTTTAAATGGTTGCTCATCCGGGGATCTATTTTATTTTAATTTGCTGTCACATATGCTTTTGAATGGGGGCTCAAGTCCGGGATATATTATTATAAATAATAATATTTATTTCTTGTAGTCGTATGACAATTCTTGCCATCTAAATCTGCCCTGGGAGACCGAAAGGAATATTGTCGAAACAGTCAAAATTACCCGTTGATATAACTGTTTGGGAAAATTGAAAAAGAATGGACAAAATAGAAAACTTCTTAAAAGAACCCTCCATGGAAAAATTGGAGAGGCTAAGGAAAAGCGAGATAATGAAAATTGGTGAGAAGCTAGAATTAAATGTTGAAAATTCTATGAGGAAACATGAACTCGTTAGAAAAATAACGGAGCATAGGGCGGACGAAAATGTGCTCAAAGAAACAGCATTAGAAGAGCTACCGAGAGAAATAGTAAAAATGACACCAGAACAAATTGAACTAGAGAAAGTCAGAATACAAGCCCGAATGGAACTGGAGAGAAATAAGATGGAACTGGAGAAAGCTAAAATTCAGCAAGAAACAAGGTTGCGAGAGGTTGACTTGGCGAGAAGAGGATGCGAAGGAAGCCATGACAGTTTCGAAGTGACAAAGCAAGCGAGGCTAGTCCCAAAATTTGAAGAAGCCAACGTTGACGAATACTTCGCACATTTTGAGCAAACGGCACTCAACCTCGGGTGGCCGAGAGAATGTTGGTCAATGTTACTCCAGACTGTACTGACAGGAAAAGCTCAAAGAGCATATGCAACTCTGCCGACAGAAAATTGCGCCCACTATGATTTGGTGAAAGCAGTGGTTCTTAAAAGCTTCGAGTTGGTTCCAGAAGCTTATAGACAGAGATTCAGAACATAGAGAAAAACGAAAAACCAGTCTTATGTGGAACTTCTGCGAGAAAAGGAGAATGCGCTGGAGAAGTGGTGTGACTCTAAGAGGATGGACGGAGACGTTGAGAAACTCCGGCAGCTAATATTAGCTGAAGAATTTTTAAACTGTGTGGCAGAAGAAGTCAGGGTTCACCTAAGTGAGAGGAAAACTGACGTGAGCTATGAAATGGCCGCACTAGCAGACGAATACACCCTCACACACTGAAAAACAAAGGAAAGACCCTACATGGGTAGCCAAGGAAGCAGAATGAAGTTTAAAGCAGAGTTCAGCCCAGAAGAGAAGCTTAGGACCTTCCAAAGTAGCAGCAGAATGGTGGTCTGCTATAAATGTGGAAAGGCTGGACACATAGCCATAAGGTGTCAGCTAGGAAAAGGTCCTGAAAGAAACCAAACCCAGTCGGGAAAACCACAAGGAGCTGTAACAACAGCTAGAGGGAACCAGTCTTATCGACCCTGGACCAAAAAATGGGTGATAAGAGGCCCAAATGGAGGACCAGTGGAAGTATCAGTGTTACGAGATACAGGAGCATCTCAGTCGTTACTTCTTCAAGAGAAATTACCTAAAGGGGTAATAGAAGCAACACGTGAAACAGTGCTGATAGAGGGTATTGGCGGAAAGAGGGTGAAAATATCGCTATATAAAATAACCCTTAAGTCCCAGTGGAAAAACGGACCAATTCAAGTTGGTGTGGTAGATAAGCTACCTATGAAAGGAATCTCCCTCATACTGGGAAATGAGGTAAAAAGCCAAAAGTGCCACCCGAGTGAGATGGCAAAAATGAGCGCCAAAAATGAAGAAAGCAAGATGGCGAAAATGAACGCCAAAAATGGAGAAGGCAAGATGGCGTCAGAGCCACATGTGAGATATAAACAACATAGTTGCTCGCAGAGTGAGAAGGTGGAAAGTAAAGGAGCGAAGCTTCCACACCTCAGGAAACAAAGAGACAAAGGGACCAGTCTTCAGAGAAAGGATGAAACTCCAAAGAATAATGGAAATAAATTCCCTAATACTTATCGAGAGGATAAGAGAAAGATGAGAGAACCCTCACAAATGGCTAAGGAAGAATTTAAAAAGGGCGACAAAGTCCTGCTACTATCCCCAAATAACAGACCACACTGTGGTGGACGATATACTGGTCCATATATAATATCACACTTGGCATAAAATCTTAGGCTACTGTAATGAATCTGATATTAAAGGAATGAAGATAAAACTGACACCAAATTATGCTCTTAACTGTGATATATGTATTCAAGGGAAGATGTCTAATGACAGAAATAAGACTTTGGATAACAAGGCAACAAAAATCCTCACACTTGTACACAGTGAAGATGGTTATAAATATGTACTTAATTTTATTGATGACTATTCTGGCCTTACAATGTTATATTTCTTAAAACACAAGTCCAACACTTTGCTCGCTACAATGAAACATCTAACTGACATGGCTATGTAAAGTATTTATGGACAGACAACAGAACAAAGTTCACTTCTGAACCTTTTCAACAGTCACTTAATAGAATCAAACATGAGAGGTCAGCTCCTTATTCTCTGCATCAAAATAGGACCACTGAACGGTCATGGCAAACTTTATTTTCTAGAGCAAGGTGTCTCCTTATTGAGTTAAAATTGCCCTAAAACTTGTGGATTTATGCATTGTTGACTTCAGCGTATATTGGAAAACAATGTTATAATAAAAACACAAGGAAAACCCCAAATGAAAGTTTTACCAGTTCCAAAACAAACTAAAATAAGATGCATATTTTTGGCACAACTTGTTTTAGTTATGTACAAAATAGAATTGGATCCTCATTGTAAAAAAGACATCTTTTTAACTATGATAAACAAAGTCCAGCTTACTTGATTTACTTTCCAGAAACAATGGCTATCAAAAGAGTTAGGTGTGTGTAATTCACTGACTCTTATGATAATAACTCACTTTCGAAATCAGATAAAAATACCGAATATCCAGAATAATTAATTACATATGACGTAGAACTGAAAGACAGCCTAATCACCAAAGGGGAGAGGCAAATAACCTGTTATCCCACCTGACAGAGAAAAAGACCCAACATTTTTATAGTAGAAAATATGGCAGTGTTGATTACTGTTGTACTCAGTGTATGATTCCTGCTAATTACTCTGAAGTTGTAAATTCTTCAGATTCAAAAAGATGGATTTTAGCACTGAGGAAAGAATTTGATTCCTTAGTAGAAAATAATACTTTTGAATGGCAGAAAGCACTGAAAAATAAAAATATTATCGGTAGTAGGTGTTTTTTTACGATAAAAAGTAAAAGCGACAGAGGTCATGAGTATAAGGCTCATTTTATAGCCAAAGGTCACTCACAAAAATATGGTAAGGATTATAGAGAAACTTTCACCCTGACAACAAATATGGCTTCCATAAGATTACTACTGCAAATAGCAGTCCAGTATGACTTGATAATTCATCATATGGATGTTAAGAGTGCATATTTAAATGCCCCCTTAGACTATGAAATATATGTTGAGCCACCAGAGAGGCTTTAAAGTTAAGAATAGGAATCATGTTTGGAAACCTAAAAAAATCCTTATATGGATTAAAACAAAGCAGCTGAACTTGGAATAAAACATTCCATACTTATTTGACTACACAAAATTTCATTCAATCACCTATCGACCCTTGCATATACATTCAAAATGTCTGCAATGAAATATCCATCATTTTATTGTGGTTGATGATATATTAATAATTTCAAAAACTGAGGCACACCTTAGGCAAATTAAGACAAGACTGAACTCAAGATTCAAAATGACTGATCTTGGGAAATTATCCTGGTTTTTAGGAATACAATTTGAATGCAAAAATAATACTATTAAAATAAATCTAGATATATTGCGAAGATATTATCAAAGTTCGGCATGGCAGATTGCAAACCACACTCAAATCCATGTGAAATGGATATAATGAAAATAAGAGAAGAAGTCGATTTAATAGATAGCAAACCTAATTGGGAAATTATTGGCAGTCTAATATATATAATGGTTGCACCAAGACCAGATATTTGTTATACAGTTGCTAGGTCATCTCATGACCTAGCAAAACCAAATTCTTTCCATTTAATGAAGGCAAAACATGTCTAACATTATTTAAAAGGCACAATCAAATCAGTCACTAATATTTAAGAAATCACAAAAACTCTTGAAATTGAAAGGGTTTTGTGAATTGATTTGGGGTAATTTAGATGACAGAAAAGGCGTGAGTGGATTTTGCTTTAAATTGGCAGAAAATAACGTAATGATTTCATGGAAATCTAAAAAGCAGAATTCAGTCACTTTGTCAACATGCAAAGTGGAATTTATAGCTATATCATTAGCAAACCAAGGAGCCTTGTTTCTTTAGAGCACTATTGAGAACTATGATGGAACTTGAGTTGCTTAAGAACCCAACAACTATTTATTGTGATATTCTGTCCAGTATTGTTTTGGCAAAAAACCCAGTCCTTCATCAAAGATCGAAACGTATTGATATAAAATTTCAGTTTATATGTGATGAAATAAATGAAAGGTTGATTATTTTAGAATACATTGAAACAGAGAAAAATGTAGCCGATGTGTTCACAAAGCCAATGAGTGGAATAAAATTAAACACTTTAAGAAAAATTATAGAAGGTCATTGATTCTTAACATAATAAATTAGGTATTATTAGCCCAGTCAACTTGGGCAGAAGAATACATCAACTGCATCTAAGCAGAGGAGTAAAACTCCCCCAAAAGAGTATCCAGGATATAACAATAAATCAGCCAATTAATCCTAACAAAAAAAACAAAAAAAAACTAAATCACTAATCATGCTTTTGTGTCAATCAAGCAAAAATTGTATTAATACTAATAATTAAAGAAAAAATTATTCACACTTTTTATTTTAATATGTATTTCTTGTAAAGAAACAAACAGGGTGGGGGGACTGTATATGTATTGGCCATCTTCAAGTTGCTAGCAAATATTTATAGACTTTCCCATCAGTAGGAGCTGTAGATTAGCCAATCAGTGGAGACTAAGGTATATATGAACAATGGCAAAATTACAAAGTCTAGACTTAATGCAGCCTTATTACTTAGAATGAGTATCTTGTATTGCTCAACTAAAAACAAGATGGCTACCTGAATTCCAACAGAATAACAATGGTGACTCTCTATGCACCATGTGATGTTCTTTGCTGGAATTATCATAAATATTTTACTGAATCCATAGTTTAGAAGATTTCAATGATAAAATAATTATGCAAATTACTTACTTGAATTTTTTACTGTATGAATAATTTTGACTTTTCCTATTTTGCATAATTTGCCTGTTAAATTTGTTATATTTAACAAATTGTTCCAAAAACTAAGTTTTATATTCCTGTTTTTGTGTTTATTAACCTATAAAAAACACCTGGCATACGGGAATTAGATTTTGAGAGATAGATAAGAATATTCAAAATTGATAGGTGTATGAATAATTTTGTTGTTGACTGTATATCTTCAACTCTCTAGAATTCACCCATTGACCATATTCCTTCTTTCCCACAACCACAAAAATATGTCAACTAACTGCTGACATAATTTTTGGGACTGAAATCTAACTTAAATCAGAAGATGAAATGCCTTGAAACTTTGTCTTATCTGGATGGTGAATATGAGTATTATGTTTTTTATATAATTTTTTTTTGTACATTATCACAGAATAATGGAAATTTTCTTTATTAAACTATTCTATACAAGCAACAACAACAACAAGCTATGTTGAATTTTATTGTATCTTTTTTATTAAATGATTTCTAGTAATTTATTTCATTTGTAAGGAGAACTTTGTGTTCCCTTTTGTCAGAATTACTGTGACTGATAATTCTTCCCAATGATTTATCTTTAGCATTTATTAATATCATTTAGTATTTGAGGCCAATTATAAAGGAAGAGTTACTTGTGACTTGTTAGGAAGTTAATCTACAATAGATTTGGTTGTATTATTGACAAAAGAAGACCCTAACCTATTGACAACATTGAACAAAGAAATAAGTGTAAAGTTTGTCATAAAAACTCTGAACTTACAAACACTGGATGAACCATTTTCTCATCTACCAAAACCTGAGTGATTGTGACAAACAAATCCAAATTTGTGAGAGAGAGAGCTGCTGCTGCTGATGATAGTGAAGAGATCCACTAGTGGTTTTCTTTCTGGAACTGTCTAATTCTCTTTCCCCACAAGAAAATGTCTCTTTTGAATGATTAGGACACAAAAGAAAACGCTCAAATGGAATCCATTTGACAAACAACAACTAGACTGTTTATGAGTGGAAAGATTATTATTGTATGAAAAAAATCAAATATGACTGACAAAACCTCAATTTGCTTGCCAAAAAGTGCTCTTTGCTTTTGCAGTGTAACATTTTATTCTGCTGTAGTTCACTATTGAATATTTATTTGCTCTTTGTGAAGAAAAATCACCCAATTATTCTTTTGGTTGATTCATTCACTTACATGTGACAACTTGTAACTTTTGATTTTTTAAAAGTCCCAATCAGCTGAAGCATTAACAACTCTTTAGATTTTGACTTGTTTTGGGGTCCTTTTTTTCACGTTGAGTCTTAAGAAGAATCCACACTTTACAAAATTGGTGTAACAATAAAAAACCTGTTTTTATAATAAGAATCAATAGACATTGGAATTTATACCAAGGCAAGATGTTATTGACATGTTCTTCAAATTTATCTTACCATTTTCTGAAAGAAAACAGATAAAATTAGTTTATACTGATTTTATCCAGAAAAATTTTCTTTCTTAAAATTTTTGGTTAATGCAGATTCTTGATGAATCACGGAATATCACTTTCATCCAATTGTCCACACTCAGTGCTTGTATCTCTTTAGCCCACTTTAACCTCATTTTCCTGCTTGTTTTTTGATCCCATTTCCTTCCGGTGATTTTTAGAGTTTTGTCACTAACATTGACTTCTGTTTTGACTCATTTTTTTTTTTACATTTTCTTTTTTCCAGACATATTATTGATTTTTTTTTATTCTGACACTGTGACATCTTTCTTAGTCTACCAATGTGTTTTTCTTTTTCAACCATCACACTTTAGACCCAGCTCACTAGGAACAACCAATGTTTGTCAACACATTTCTCTGTGGATTACCTCCTTAAATAAGTTTTACAATTGCTTCTATTGATAGTTCTTTTGCCATTTTTTGAGGTCTACAAAAATTGTCTTTTAACTGCTGATTAATTTGCATATTATGGCTTCTGTTTGTATTTGTTTTCAAAATGCAAATTAAAAGTTCATTCCATTGTATTTTTCTCAATATTGGCTTATTTTCTCTGCATAGTTAATTCTACCATTAATTTAAATAATTCACTTTGTTTAAGGAATATTTTTGAAGCCAGAATATTCAGCTATAAAAGAAAAAAATGTGTAGTATTTTATTTGTTATTGGTTTATTTACTGCTAAATAAAAAAAAAATGAAAGTGAACTTCCTCTCAGTTTGCTTATTTTTGCTGGGGTAGTAGAGTTTATTCATTGTATAATAACCGAAATTTATAGTAAAAAAAAAAAGAAAGTTTTTGAAGCTGTTATTTGTTTTTTTATCTTGTTCTTCTAATAGAATCTAAGATGTAAAATAAAATTATTTTTTAGAAATTTCATTTCTTTTTAGACTTTAGATAAAGATGACAATATTTTTAATGAATAATAAATTAACAAATTGAAATAGTAAATAGATAAAATATTTCCTTTTAATAAAATTCCCGGTTGACAAAAAAACTCATCCTTCATTTATGAATTTTTTTAAACAAACCATTTTAATTCTTCTTCTTTCTGTCACATTCATTGTATTTGCATATTTATTTATTTTTGATTATTGGTGACACTTATTTTGTCCGTAGTGATAATTTCTGTCTTCTGTTTGTTCAACAGTTTTGCATCATCTGAATTTTTCTCATTCTCATTGTTGGCTGTCATTGTGTGTCTCTCTCCCCTGGCAAATGGGCTTTCATTTGTCGTATTAGTTGTTGTAAGGGTTTCTAACCCTATCCCCCTTTTTTCAGGGAGTTGAAAGTCACAATAAGCAAAACAATTCTAGATTGTCTTAGTGTTCCTTTTCCATTGATTTCTGTTAGAGATTTTTTTATTTGTTGCAGAATAGCAATTTATTCCACTAAATGCCTGATACAGTTGGGGCTATACCTTATACAGCAGTTATTACTGATTCAATAGCCATGACCAACTAAAAAAATAAGTTTCATTTGTTCATGCTGTGACTGTTAAAGGAAATAATTGCAAATAGAGTTCATTTTTTCTTTGTAAAATTTAGCTTATATAAATGGATATATTGATTGAAATTCACCTTAACTGGAATTTTATAGTGTTGCATGCCAACCATTTTCTCCTTTTTTCTAATGACACATAAAAATTGAATTGAACACTATATAAATCACACTCCTTCATGTACATCATTTCTTATCAGGCACACTTATGACTAAGTCTTATACTTGATGAGAAACTATAAAATTAATATTAACTGATGAAGCAGATATGAAATTAGATCAATAGTTTTTATTGGTTCACTTAACGAGAAATTTTGTTATTCCAACCAAACTAATAATTATGAAATAGTTATTTAATAAATTATTTGTATCTATGAATTTTTTCCAATAATTCTGATGATAATTACTTATCATTTTCAGGTGACAGAGTAAATTATACAGTTGTTTGATATTTGCTTCCAAATGCTGACAGCAACAACATTTTTGAATTTTCTTTGTACAGAAATGTTTTCCAAAGTTTTAGTGATTCTTTTGTAAACTGCATTAATTAACTGTATTTTCTTTTGTCAATTGTAAATTTTTGTTGCATTGTACAATTCAGGATAAAAGAATTCATTGTTCCTTTCTGGTTGGACTGTGGTCCAGTTGTACTATTACATTCACTTTCGGACTAATGCTCCTTGGAGTGGGGGAGGTATGAACCCCCTTATGCCACCCGCTATGGGTTAAATAGTATCACTGCTGTTCTTCTTCAAGGATGGCTTTGGCATTAAGTAACCCATGAAGGTTGTTATGCCATTAAACAAACAAACCAGCCAAACCAAGTATCTACAATATTACATATAGAAATGTTGGCTCCAAATTGACCATGATGATTTATTGACATTGCCAGGAAAAGACAACTTCCATCCCCTAATTATCAGCAAATATCCAAATTTATTCTAAACTGAATCTAATCTCCAGCCTGTCAGCTGAGGCTGTAGAATATGCTGACTGCATCTTTGCAGAGGAGTAGGAACCCCATCCAGTGTTCAGGATTATACACTAAACTGCATCTAATGGTAAAACTTGAGTCCTGGAACTTTGGGGAATGTGGAGCACCTCATCATTACCATTACTCCCAGGTCCACTCTAACCTAGAGTGCTAGTACCTGTTAGGATCCTTCATGTCATGCCGTCAGCATGGATCTCCCTGACCCTCTCCCACCACCCGTCTATTGTCCATCATTCCCGGCAGGTCTTCAAGGCTACATCCTGTATTGGCACAGAGCTGTTATATATAGCTGCTAGCTGGTCGTCCTGCCTTTGCTTGTCCATGTGAGGGATCCACAGGAGTATGTTGCTTATGAGTTCATCCCCACTTCTCCTGCAGTGTCCCACATGTTGGATTCGTCTAACTTGGATAGTTTTCATGATGGGTGTTAGGTGGCCGTACAGCTGTTGTTTTGTGGGATGCTACCTCCAGGACTTGTTCAATATTGCTCACAGCATTCTTGTGTAATTGCTGTCAAGCTTTTTCTCCGTATGTTTTGTTAGCATCCATGTAGTAGTATTAACACAACCGCCATTTGGAAAAAACTATGTTTTATTTTATCAGTCAGGTCTGACTTCCATATGACCAATAGCCTATCGATAGCTGTCTATGCCTTTGCTAATCTTGTGTAGATGCCTTTTTTGGTTGATGAGATACTGCTTCTAAGGTAGGTGAACTTATCTACTAGTTTCAGAGAACTACCATTTAGTATGGAGATGTCGCCTCTTTTATTAAAGCACATGTACTCCATCTTGTCTGTGTCGACATAGAGGCCTATGTCAGCAGCTGCTCATTCCAGACAATGTAGCAGGGTTTCAGCTTGGGCAAGTGCATTTGCCAGAAGCGCTATGTCATCAGTGTAGTCCCCGTTTGTAATTGTTTGTGTGGGGTATCTTCTGCTTCTTTCCTTTGTCAGCTTGAAACCATTGTCTTTTATTTTATCAATAGATATTCTAAGTACGTAGTCTAGACAGATGATAAAGAGGTATGGGGCTAATGTGTCTCCTTGCAGCACACCTGCTATGATGTCAAAATAGTTTCTCCATCTGGGGAGCAGATTTTTACTTTCATGTTTTTATATAGCATCATTATGGCTGTGACGGTTTCTTTGGGTAGGCCATAGGTGAGTAGTATTTGCTCCATCTTTCCTCTGTGTATGGAGTCAAAGGCCTTGGAGAAGTCGACAAATGATATTGTTGCCTCTAGGTTTTTTGCATGTACACCTTCTATAATTCGACAGATAGTCAAAATTTGTGATGTCATGGATAGATTTCTTAAAAAGTCGTTTTGGTTCTTCCTTAGTATCTTCACAATTTTGGGTTCTATGTGGTTGTGTAGTAGAGCATTGTAGATCTTGGCTACTATGGATGTAAGGGTTATACTTTGGTAATTTTTGGCTAATCCAAGGTTGTCTGGTTAGGCATGGTGTTGAACCGTCAGAGGGTTTGTCTGTTTGCCTTTACGTCCACCATGCTGCTTCCTATAGTGATCACAATAGTAAGATAAAGTTAATTGTATTAGTATTACAGTGGGTATTGTTCATAATGTAATAACAATAATAATGATAAATTGTAATCATCATCATCATCATCATCATGTTGCGCTATCAGCACGGATATTTCTGACCCTCTCTCCCCTCCTTCCTATCGTCCATTGCTTTTGGCAGGTCTTCTGGGCTACATCCAGTATCTGCACAGAGCTGCTGTATATATGTTCACACTGGATGTCCTGCCTTTGCTTGTCCCTGTGAAGGGGTCCACAGGAGTACATCACTTACGATCTTGTCCCTACTACTCCAGCAGTGTCCCGCATGTCTGGTTCATCTAATTTTGGTAGTTTTCGTGGTGGGTGGTAGGTGGCCGTACAGTTGCTGTTTGTGGGATGCTGTCTCCAGGACTTGTTCAATATTGCTCGCAGCATTCTTGTGTAGTTGCTGTGAAGCGTTTTCTCTGTACGTTTTGTTAGTGTCCAAGTGGTGCACCCATATAGCAGTATTGATACTACCGCTGCTTGGAAGAAACTGCACTTCATTTTATCGATCAGGTCTGACTTCCATATGACTGATAGCCTATCAATAGCTGTCCATGCCTTTGCTAGTTGAGTGTCAATGTCTGTCTTGGTTGATGAGACACTGGTCCCTAGGTAGGTGAACTTGTCAATTAGTTTCAGAGCACTACCGTTCAGTGTGGAGATGTCGCTTGTTTGATTGAAGCACATATATTCCATCTTGTGTGTGTTGACATGGAGGCCAATGCCTGCAGCGACTTGTTCCAGATTTTGTTTCAGGGTTTTGGCTTGTGCGGGTGCATTTGCCAGAAGTGCTATATCATTGGTGTAGTCATTGTCAGTAATTGTTTTAGTGGGATACCTTCTGCTTCTTTCTTTTGTTAGCTTGAAATCGTTTTCTTTGATTTTATCAATAGATGTTCTAAGCATGTAGTCTAGACATGATAAAAAGGTATGGGGCTAATGTGTCTCCTTACAGTACTCCTGCTACAATATCGAAGTAGTCTGTGTCTCCTTCTGGAGAACAGACTTTTGCCTTGGTGTTTCTATAGAGAATCATTATGGCTGCAATTGTTTCTTCTGGTAGGCCGTATTCAAGAATGATTTGCTCCATCTTTCCTCTGTGAATGGAGTCAAAGGCCTTAGTAAAGTCGACAAATAATATTGTTGCCTGTAGGTTTTTTACGCATAAACCTTCAAGAATTTGACTGATAGTCAAAATTTGTGAAGTCGTGGATATATTTCTCCAGAAGCCATTTTGGTTCTTCCTAAGTATGTTGTCAATTTTGGGTTCTATGCAGTTGCCTAGTTGGGCATTGTTTATCTTGGCCGCTATGGACGTAAGTGTTATACCTCGGTAGTTTTTGGCTAATCCGAGGTCATCCTTTTTAGGGAAGGGGAGGATGCATCCCTTCATCCATCTGTCTATAGGATTTTGATTATATATGGCATTACAATGTCTGAGCAGTATGTTGTCAAATTTTCTGGTCTTCCATATTTCTGGGGGAATTTCATCAAGCTTTGCTGCCTTTCTATTTTTAATTTTTCTCAGTACCGAGTCTAGTTCTACTTGAGTAAATGGTTCTAGTTTGATGTCTAATTGCTTACTTATAATTTTTGTAATTGATTCACTTTTAACTTCTGGAGGGTTTCTGAGTAAATTCTCAAAATGCTGTTTCCACAGGTGTATTCGATCTTGTTGGCTGGTAGCTTTCAGTTTAGCTTTGGCAGTGCTCTTCCTTCTGCTCATTTTGTTTATCGTTTGCCATGCTATCCTAGATTGTCTATCTTCAACTGAGTCTCTAATCTTATCGATCTGATTTTGTATGTATTCTGTCTGTTCTTTTAGGTATATGTTAGCTAATTCATTTTGTGCCTTTTAAGTTTCATGACTGATATAATTTATCAATGATTTTTATACTAATACTAAGTATTTTAACAGCAATTGGAATGGCAGTATTCAGAATAAAAAAAAAAAGCATATAAAGATATTGATACATTTAATGAAGACTAAATTTCAATTTTATAGAAATCAGATAAAACCTTTAAAAAGTTTTTAATTAAAGATAAGTCTGATATTGATAATAGTATTTATTGCCACATTTTCCTTAATAAAGAATTAAATAAATAGACAGATTTTTTTCTTTAAAAGATAAAATATGTCAACTAATTAAAATGATTCCAACTGCTGAGTGTCCTGTGAATCTCATTAAAAAATTCTCTTAGATACATAAGGATACATGACACCAGACATGGACATCACACTCAAGCTTGATGTCAACTTCTAGCCCATATCTTGTTCCCCCCCAACTTCTCTTTATTTATTTAGATATTTCTTTTTATTCTCTTTTTTAAATGCTGCCATAAAAATAGATTTAAATTCAGGTTGATAATAGGAAAACTGATATCAATTTTTCTATTATCAACCTTTATCATATGAATTTACATCTATTTTTATGGCAGCATTTAAAAATTAGTTCATTACATTTATTTAATAGTTCTCTAGTAAATTCATTTCTAATGATGCTTATTTTTTCTTCCAGGCAAAAGTTACATCTATTGTTGAAGTTTCCAGGAGTCAAAGATTTCTTAATAAATCTCTACTTAATTTATGGAGTTAGGCCCCCTATCTCTCAAACTCCAAAACCACCTCAATAGGGCTGTTTGGTTTCTGAGCAAAGGATTGTAAAATGTGTTTATCCTTGTAGAAGCTCTGTTTCCAATTTCCAGCCGAGATTCAAATATAAAGCTTCACTTCTTTCCAATTTTCCATGGGAAAAATAGCTGCTTGGTTGATGACTTTCTCGCAATTACACATTCCTCCCACGGGACAATCTTTTTTATTTTTACAATTACAAAGTGAATTATTTATTCACCAATTATCTATTCACAATTTGTCTACTAATTTCTTGTTATGATTACAAATTATCTTAGATATATCATTTGTGCAAGAATAACTAATTTCTAGTGTGTTCCAATTAAGAATTTTATTCAATGGGTTATCCTTGTTGAAATGTCTAACTTAAGGAAGTACTTGCCTATACTAATATTAGAAAGTTTACAGAAAGTGGCGTTAAACCAGATTACCTTTCTTTTCCTATGCTTAGTTATTTATTATTAGAATTAATATTATTGTCCCAATCTTCATGTCTATAATTACAACGATCATTACTACTATTCTCTGTTGGAATCCATTTTTTTCTAGGTCCATGTTTTCCTTAAAGAAATAGATTCTTTTTTCTTAAAATAGGTCAACTTATTGAAATGATTCCAGCTGCTGAGTGTCCTGTGAATCTTGTTAAAAATTCTTGTAAATACATGAGGATACATGATACCAGACATGGACATCACACCCAAGTTTGACACCAACTACTAGCCCATATCTTGTTTCCTCCCACCCCACTTTATTTATTTAGATATTTCTTTTTTTTTTAAAAGGGAGTAAGAATACATTATTAAAGAATATTTTTTGCATTTTATTCTTCATTATGTGATAGTTATCTGAAGATGTCGGTTTCTCATCTGGAGTGACCAGCTGAAATAAATTCATAATGGCC
Organism: Sepioteuthis lessoniana; assembly: GCA_963585895.1. NCBI lineage: Eukaryota > Metazoa > Mollusca > Cephalopoda > Myopsida > Loliginidae > Sepioteuthis > Sepioteuthis lessoniana. Next base: position 625,175 of record OY757916.1, on the reverse strand, counting down.
AAATAACAGTCTGTTGAGTTTTTTTCCAATTATATGAATTTGGTCTTATATATTTATAAATTGATATATTAACAATCATACATTGAGCACCCCTGTGTTATATAACATGATCAGGGCCTTACATATTCACTTCCTTAATGAGAGGTTCTCAACTGGATTTTACTAGGGAGCCCACTTACCCCTGTCCCCTCTGGGCACTTGCTGGCTGTGGGTAGCAGCATATATATAATTTCATAATGCCTACACATTCCAGTTGTGATTCATGGGATCTGCTTCTGCTTGTCAACCCATGTGAGCTATTTTCCTGTTTACACAGGTGGAACATCCTGTTTCAGAAATCCCTGATTGATGATTCTGTCAACGGGCAATATGCAACACCTGAACAATTATAAAAATCCTCTTACATATTCTCAAATCAAATCATTCCCAAGTCCTTTTCTCTGGATATATATATATATATATATATCAGTGGCGACTCTAGCCTATTTTTGCTACTCGTGCCTTCCCCGCCCTCTGTCAACTTATATTGACAAAGACCATCCGTTCAAAACAGCATCGTTGTATTATTCCCAGATATATTTATGAACTTTTGGCTATGTAGTTATCAAAACTTGAATAGATACGTAATTTAATTGAGATCAAACTAAGTATGTTTGCTTGAAATTAATGGATGATTTTTAATCCATTTTGAATAACATTGACCGAGTTATTGGTCGTGCCGGGCACGAGTAGCACTAGTCCTGTCTCTGCCCCTGATATATAGTATGCTTCTCCTTCCAACATTCACTGCTCTTTAAAAAAGTCTTTTTAGAGTTATTCAATAATCTGGCAACTGAATTGTAAATATTCCTTAAATTATTGTTACAGGTGTGTAAAACTGGGTGTTTTGTTTTCTTACTAGTTAGTATTTTTTGGGTTTTGTTTTTAGGTTGAAAAGTTTACATTATATACAGAGTACAATGAGTAGATTGTCATCTAAATTATTCAAAAATGAAAGTAATAGTGGCATCTCACTTTATCAATTATATGAAGTTATTTTGAAATATTCTAGAAGTGATATTTATTCAATGAAATCATCTACAACTGATGACTTCAAAGTTTTCTGATGGTCTTCTTGTTTAAATTGGTAAATGCTGCCATTGTCCTTTCCTTCAGTTGATCTTTGGTGTTGCATGGAGTTTTGTAGATCTCTCTCTCTCTGTCAACTATGCCCCATACATAATAATCAATAAGATTGCAATCTGGAGAGTTAGGTGTCCAGATGTTAGGGGTGAAGTGGTCTCTGAAATTTTCTCATAGCCAAAATTGGGTTCTCTTGCTTAGGTGGCATGGTGCCAAGTTCAGTTGCCAGATGTTGAGTCTTCCAGCAGCCATTCTCTCTTGATTCAAGGCAGCACTACCTCCTCCAAGCACTTGATGTAGGTGTACATGTTGAGTCCAAGGCCGTGTCTAGAGATGAATAGAGGCAGAAGGTCACCATTGCTAATGACCACCTCCAAACTTGGTACATGTAGGGACAGAGCAAGCCAATGATTGTTCTGTGATTATTTATCGCTATTGGTACATGTTGTAGGGACAGAGCAAGCCAATGATTGTTCTGTGAGTATTTATCGCTATTGGTACATGTTGTAGGGACAGAGCAAGCCAATGATTGTTGTGTGAGTTTTTATCCCTATTGGTACATGTTGTAGGGACAGAGCAAGCCAATGATTGTTCTGTGAGTTTTTATCGCTATTGGTACATGTTGTAGGGACAGAGCAAGCCAATGATTGTTCTGTGAGTATTTATCGCTATTGGTACATGTTGTAGGGACAGAGCAAACCAATGATTGTTCTGTGAGTATTTATCGCTATTGGTACATGTTGTAGGGACAGAGCAAGCCAATGATTGTTCTGTGAGTTTTTATCCCTATTGGTACATGTTGTAGGGACAGAGCTAACCAATGATTGTTGTGCGTGTTTTTATCGCTATTGGTACATGTTGTAGGGACAGAGCAAGCCAATGATTGTTTTCACAGTTTTTATCGCTATTGGTACATGTTGTAGGGACAGAGCAAGCCAATGATTGTTTTCAGAGTTTTTATCGCTATTGGTACATGTTGTAGGGACAGAGCAAGCCAATGATTGTTCTGTGAGTTTTTATCGCTATTGGTACATGTTGTAGGGACGGAGCTTAATAATGATTGTTCTGTGAGTTTTTATCGCTATTGGTAAATGTTGTAGGGACAGAGCAAACCAATGATTGTTGTGTGAGTTTTTATCGCTATTGGTACATGTTGTAGGGACAGAGCAAGCCAATGATTGTTCTGTGAGTTTTTATCGCTGATGGTACATGTTGTAGGGACAGAGCAAGCCAATGATTGTTCTGTGAGTTTTTATTGCTATTGGTACATGTTGTAGGGACAGAGCAAGCCAATGATTGTTCTGTGAGTTTTTATCGCTGTTGGTACATGTTGTAGGGACAGAGCAAGCCAATGATTGTTCTGTGAGTATTTATCGCTATTGGTACATGTTGTAGGGACAGAGCAAACCAATGATTGTTCTGTGAGTTTTTATCGCTATTGGTACATGTTGTAGGGACAGAGCTTAATAATGATTGTTCTGTGAGTATTTATCACTATTGGTACATGTTGTAGGGACAGAGCAAGCCAATGATTGTTCTGTGAGTATTTATCGCTATTGGTACATGTTGTAGGGAAAGAGCTAACCAATGATTGTTCTGTGAGTTTTTATCGCTATTGGTACATGTTGTAGTGACAGAGCAAGCCAATGATTGTTCTGTGAGTTTTTATCGCTATTGGTACATGTTGTAGGGACAGAGCAAGCCAATGATTGTTCTCTGACTTTTTATCGCTATTGGTACATGTTGTAGGGACAGAGCAAGCCAATGATTGTTCTCTTACTTTTTATCGCTATTGGTATATGTTGTAGGGACAGAGCAAGCCAATGATTGTTCTGTGAGTATTTATCGCTATTGGTACATGTTGTAGGGACAGAGCAAGCCAATGATTGTTCTGTGAGTATTTATCGCTATTGGTACATGTTGTAGGAACAGAGCAAGCCAATGATTGTTCTGTGAGTTTTTATCGCTATTGGTACATGTTGTAGGGACAGAGCAAGCCAATGATTGTTCTGTGAGTATTTATCGCTATTGGTACATGTTGTAGGGACAGAGCAAACCAATGATTGTTCTGTGAGTATTTATCGCTATTGGTACATGTTGTAGAGACAGAGCAAACCAATGATTGTTGTGTGAGTTTTTATCCCTATTGGTACATGTTGTAGGGACAGAAAGCCAATGATTGTTCCGTGAGTTTTTATCGCTATTGGTACATGTTGTAGGGACAGAGCAAGCCAATGATTGTTTTGTGAGTTTTTATCGCTATTGGTACATGTTGTAGGGACAGAGCAAACCAATGATTGTTGTGTGAGTTTTTATCGCTATTGGTACATGTTGTAGGGACAGAGCAAGCCAATGATTGTTCTGTGGGGTTTTATCGCTATTGGTACATGTTGTAGGGACAGAGCAAGCCAATGATTGTTCTGTGGGGTTTTATCGCTATTGGTACATGTTGTAGGGACAGAGCAAGCCAATGATTGTTCTGTGAGTTTTTATCGCTATTGGTACATGTTGTAGGGACAGAGCTTAATAATGATTGTTCTGTGAGTTTTTATTGCTATTGGTACATGTCGTAGGGACAGAGCAAGCCAATGATTGTTCTGTTGGGTTTTATCGCTATTGGTACATGTTGTAGGGACAGAGCAAGCCAGTGATTGTTCTGTGAGTATTTATCGCTATTGGTACATGTTGTAGGGACAGAGCAAGCCAATGATTGTTCTGTGGGGTTTTATCGCTATTGGTACATGTTGTAGGGACAGAGTAAGCCAATGATTGTTCTGTGAGTTTTTATCGCTATTGGTACATGTTGTAGGGACAGAGCTTAATAATGATTGTTCTGTGAGTTTTTATTGCTATTGGTATATGTTGTAGGGACAGAGCAAGCCAATGATTGTTCCATGAGTTTTTATCGCGATTGGTACATGTTGTAGGGACAGAGCTAACCAATGATTGTTCTGTGGGGTTTTATCGCTATTGGTACATGTTGTAGGGACAGAGCAAACCAATGATTGTTCTGTGAGTTTTTATCGCTATTGGTACATGTTGTAGGGAAAGAGCTAACCAATGATTGTTCTGTGAGTTTTTATCGCTATTGGTACATGTTGTAGTGACAGAGCAAGCCAATGATTGTTCTGTGAGTTTTTATCGCTATTGGTACATGTTGTAGGGACAGAGCAAGCCAATGATTGTTCTCTGACTTTTTATCGCTATTGGTACATGTTGTAGGGACAGAGCAAGCCAATGATTGTTCTCTTACTTTTTATCGCTATTGGTATATGTTGTAGGGACAGAGCAAGCCAATGATTGTTCTGTGAGTATTTATCGCTATTGGTACATGTTGTAGGGACAGAGCAAGCCAATGATTGTTCTGTGAGTATTTATCGCTATTGGTACATGTTGTAGGAACAGAGCAAGCCAATGATTGTTCTGTGAGTTTTTATCGCTATTGGTACATGTTGTAGGGACAGAGCAAGCCAATGATTGTTCTGTGAGTATTTATCGCTATTGGTACATGTTGTAGGGACAGAGCAAACCAATGATTGTTCTGTGAGTATTTATCGCTATTGGTACATGTTGTAGAGACAGAGCAAACCAATGATTGTTGTGTGAGTTTTTATCCCTATTGGTACATGTTGTAGGGACAGAAAGCCAATGATTGTTCCGTGAGTTTTTATCGCTATTGGTACATGTTGTAGGGACAGAGCAAGCCAATGATTGTTTTGTGAGTTTTTATCGCTATTGGTACATGTTGTAGGGACAGAGCAAACCAATGATTGTTGTGTGAGTTTTTATCGCTATTGGTACATGTTGTAGGGACAGAGCAAGCCAATGATTGTTCTGTGGGGTTTTATCGCTATTGGTACATGTTGTAGGGACAGAGCAAGCCAATGATTGTTCTGTGGGGTTTTATCGCTATTGGTACATGTTGTAGGGACAGAGCAAGCCAATGATTGTTCTGTGAGTTTTTATCGCTATTGGTACATGTTGTAGGGACAGAGCTTAATAATGATTGTTCTGTGAGTTTTTATTGCTATTGGTACATGTCGTAGGGACAGAGCAAGCCAATGATTGTTCTGTTGGGTTTTATCGCTATTGGTACATGTTGTAGGGACAGAGCAAGCCAGTGATTGTTCTGTGAGTATTTATCGCTATTGGTACATGTTGTAGGGACAGAGCAAGCCAATGATTGTTCTGTGGGGTTTTATCGCTATTGGTACATGTTGTAGGGACAGAGTAAGCCAATGATTGTTCTGTGAGTTTTTATCGCTATTGGTACATGTTGTAGGGACAGAGCTTAATAATGATTGTTCTGTGAGTTTTTATTGCTATTGGTACATGTTGTAGGGACAGAGCAAGCCAATGATTGTTCCATGAGTTTTTATCGCGATTGGTACATGTTGTAGGGACAGAGCTAACCAATGATTGTTCTGTGGGGTTTTATCGCTATTGGTACATGTTGTAGGGACAGAGCAAACCAATGATTGTTCTGTGAGTTTTTATCCCTATTGGTACATGTTGTAGGGAAAGAGCTAACCAATGATTGTTCTGTGAGTTTTTATCCCTATTGGTACATGTTGTAGGGACAGAGCAAGCCAATGATTGTTCTGTGAGTTTTTATCGCTATTGGTACATGTTGTAGGGACAGAGCAAGCCAATGATTGTTCCGTGAGTTTTTATCGCTATTGGTACATGTTGTAGGGACAGAGCAAGCCAATGATTGTTCTGTGAGTTTTTATCGCTATTGGTACATGTTGTAGGGACAGAGCTTAATAATGATTGTTCTGTGAGTTTTTATTGCTATTGGTACATGTAGGGACAGAGCAAGCCAATGATTGTTCTGTGGGGTTTTTATCGCTATTGGTACATGTTGTAGGGACAGAGCAAACCAATGATTGTTGTGTGAGTTTTTATCGCTATTGGTACATGTTGTAGGGACAGAGCAAACCAATGATTGTTCTGTGGGGTTTTATCGCTATTGGTACATGTTGTAGGGACAGAGCAAACCAATGATTGTTCTGTGAGTTTTTATCGCGATTGGTACATGTTGTAGGGACAGAGCTAACCAATGATTGTTCTGTGGGGTTTTATCGCTATTGGTACATGTTGTAGGGACAGAGCAAGCCAATGATTGTTCTGTGAGTTTTTATCGCTATTGGTACATGTTGTAGGGACAGAGCAAGCCAATGATTGTTCTGTGAGTATTTATCGCTATTGGTACATGTTGTAGGGACAGAGCAAGCCAATGATTGTTCTGTGAGTTTTTATCCCTATTGGTACATGTTGTAGGGACAGAGCAAGCCAATGATTGTTCTGTGAGTTTTTATCGCTATTGGTACATGTTGTAGGGACAGAGCAAACCAATGATTGTTCTGTGAGTTTTTATCGCTATTGGTACATGTTGTAGGGACAGAGCTTAATAATGATTGTTCTGTGAGTTTTTATCGCTATTGATACATGTTGTAGGGACAGAGCTAACTAATGATTGTTCTTTGGGGTTTTATCGCTATTGGTACATGTTGTAGGGACAGAGCAAGCCAACGATTGTTCTGTGAGTTTTTATCGCTATTGGTACATGTTGTAGGGACAGAGCTAACCAGTGATTGTTCTGTGAGTTTTTATCGCTATTGGTACATGTTGTAGGGACAGAGCAAGCCAATGATTGTTCTGTGGGGTTTTATCGCTATTGGTACATGTTGTAGGGACAGAGCAAGCCAATGATTGTTCTGTGGGGTTTTATCGCTATTGGTACATGTTGTAGGGACAGAGCAAGCCAATGATTGTTCTGTGAGTTTTTATCGCTATTGGTACATGTTGTAGGGACAGAGCTTAATAATGATTGTTCTGTGAGTTTTTATTGCTATTGGTACATGTCGTAGGGACAGAGCAAGCCAATGATTGTTCTGTTGGGTTTTATCGCTATTGGTACATGTTGTAGGGACAGAGCAAGCCAGTGATTGTTCTGTGAGTATTTATCGCTATTGGTACATGTTGTAGGGACAGAGCAAGCCAATGATTGTTCTGTGGGGTTTTATCGCTATTGGTACATGTTGTAGGGACAGAGTAAGCCAATGATTGTTCTGTGAGTTTTTATCGCTATTGGTACATGTTGTAGGGACAGAGCTTAATAATGATTGTTCTGTGAGTTTTTATTGCTATTGGTACATGTTGTAGGGACAGAGCAAGCCAATGATTGTTCCATGAGTTTTTATCGCGATTGGTACATGTTGTAGGGACAGAGCTAACCAATGATTGTTCTGTGGGGTTTTATCGCTATTGGTACATGTTGTAGGGACAGAGCAAACCAATGATTGTTCTGTGAGTTTTTATCCCTATTGGTACATGTTGTAGGGAAAGAGCTAACCAATGATTGTTCTGTGAGTTTTTATCCCTATTGGTACATGTTGTAGGGACAGAGCAAGCCAATGATTGTTCTGTGAGTTTTTATCGCTATTGGTACATGTTGTAGGGACAGAGCAAGCCAATGATTGTTCCGTGAGTTTTTATCGCTATTGGTACATGTTGTAGGGACAGAGCAAGCCAATGATTGTTCTGTGAGTTTTTATCGCTATTGGTACATGTTGTAGGGACAGAGCTTAATAATGATTGTTCTGTGAGTTTTTATTGCTATTGGTACATGTAGGGACAGAGCAAGCCAATGATTGTTCTGTGGGGTTTTTATCGCTATTGGTACATGTTGTAGGGACAGAGCAAACCAATGATTGTTGTGTGAGTTTTTATCGCTATTGGTACATGTTGTAGGGACAGAGCAAACCAATGATTGTTCTGTGGGGTTTTATCGCTATTGGTACATGTTGTAGGGACAGAGCAAACCAATGATTGTTCTGTGAGTTTTTATCGCGATTGGTACATGTTGTAGGGACAGAGCAAGCCAATGATTGTTCTGTGAGTTTTTATCCCTATTGGTACATGTTGTAGGGACAGAGCAAGCCAATGATTGTTCTGTGAGTTTTTATCGCTATTGGTACATGTTGTAGGGACAGAGCAAACCAATGATTGTTCTGTGAGTTTTTATCGCTATTGGTACATGTTGTAGGGACAGAGCTTAATAATGATTGTTCTGTGAGTTTTTATCGCTATTGATACATGTTGTAGGGACAGAGCTAACTAATGATTGTTCTTTGGGGTTTTATCGCTATTGGTACATGTTGTAGGGACAGAGCAAGCCAACGATTGTTCTGTGAGTTTTTATCGCTATTGGTACATGTTGTAGGGACAGAGCTAACCAGTGATTGTTCTGTGAGTTTTTATCGCTATTGGTACATGTTGTAGGGACAGAGCAAACCAATGATTGTTCAGTGAGTTTTTATCGCTATTGGTACATGTTGTAGGGACAGAGCAAACCAATGATTGTTCGGTGAGTTTTTATCGCTATTGGTACATGTTGTAGGGACAGAGCAAACCAATGATTGTTGTGTGAGTTTTTATCGCTATTGGTACATGTTGTAGGGACAGAGCAAACCAATGATTGTTCTGTGGGGTTTTATCGCTATTGGTACATGTTGTAGGGACAGAGCAAACCAATGATTGTTGTGTGAGTTTTTATCGCGATTGGTACATGTTGTAGGGACAGAGCTAACCAATGATTGTTCTGTGGGGTTTTATCGCTATTGGTACATGTTGTAGGGACAGAGCAAACCAATGATTGTTCTGTGAGTTTTTATCGCGATTGGTACATGTTGTAGGGACAGAGCTAACCAATGATTGTTCTGTGGGGTTTTATCGCTATTGGTACATGTTGTAGGGACAGAGCAAGCCAATGATTGTTCTGTGAGTTTTTATCGCTATTGGTACATGTTGTAGGGACAGAGCAAGCCAATGATTGTTCTGTGAGTATTTATCGCTATTGGTACATGTTGTAGGGACAGAGCAAGCCAATGATTGTTCTGTGAGTTTTTATCCCTATTGGTACATGTTGTAGGGACAGAGCTAACTAATAATTGTTCTTTGGGGTTTTATCGCTATTGGTACGTGTTGTAGGGACAGAGCAAACCAATGATTGTTCTGTGAGTTTTTATCGCTATTGGTACATGTTGTAGGGACAGAGCTTAATAATGATTGTTCTGTGAGTTTTTATCGCTATTGATACATGTTGTAGGGACAGAGCTAACTAATGATTGTTCTTTGGGGTTTTATCGCTATTGGTACATGTTGTAGGGACAGAGCAAGCCAACGATTGTTCTGTGAGTTTTTATCGCTATTGGTACATGTTGTAGGGACAGAGCTAACCAGTGATTGTTCTGTGAGTTTTTATCGCTATTGGTACATGTTGTAGGGACAGAGCAAACCAATGATTGTTCAGTGAGTTTTTATCGCTATTGGTACATGTTGTAGGGACAGAGCAAACCAATGATTGTTCGGTGAGTTTTTATCGCTATTGGTACATGTTGTAGGGACAGAGCAAACCAATGATTGTTGTGTGAGTTTTTATCGCTATTGGTACATGTTGTAGGGACAGAGCTAACCAGTGATTGTTCTGTGAGTTTTTATCGCTATTGGTACATGTTGTAGGGACAGAGCAAACCAATGATTGTTCGGTGAGTTTTTATCGCTATTGGTACATGTTGTAGGGACAGAGCAAACCAATGATTGTTCGGTGAGTTTTTATCCCTATTGGTACATGTTGTAGGTTCAGGAATTACTGTGAAGATTTAATGTATCAGAATGACTAGCAAAATAAAATTAAATGCAAACAGCAATTTTCAGTAAAATATAAAATCCATTTATTCTGTTAGCATTCAACTAACAAAATCATAGAAACATATAATACAGTTTGAGAGATATATGAACAAGAACTTATCTGAGGAATGTTGTTTCCCGTGAATACTTGATATATTGACATGATAGAAAATTATGTTCTATCAGTTTTTTTTCTTTTCTGTTGTTCATTTTTCCACATGTGCTTCCCTTTTCCTGTGGAATGTTTCTTTTCAAATGTTCATGTCACATTTCTTTGTTCCACCATTGTGGTCTGTACTTTGACTGTATCATTTCAAACTAAACTGCCTAGCCTTCCTGTTTGTACTGGTTGGCAGAATGGGTCTTATTCTTTTTACTCTGGGGTTCTTCAGTCGATAACTTCCCACTACTCCTCTCCCAGAGTGTCTGTTGGCTGCTACTATGTGAAACAGTAAATGTATTCATTAATAATTCAAAATTGGAACAATTTACCTATCACAACCTGTGTGTATGTATACACACACACACACACACACACACACACACACACACACACACACACACACACACACACACACACATAAATGGATTCATTAAATTAGATTAATTTTTCTTTTTAGAATTAATTCTTGATGTCTTTAAAGTTTTAATCTTTCTTGTTATGCTGTCAAAATTGATAGAAAGACATTTTGAAATTTATAAATAATCAAATACATTTGCTGCTTTCAGTGATGGCCATAATCAAGTTTGACATAATGTTGATGTTTAAATTGTTTTGAATCTTGTAAATTTTATAGATGATGGGAATAAATGTTTACTCAGCAATAAATGTAGTCAGTGATTCATTTTCATTTATTTAGCCATTACTTATGTCTCTTTGTTGTTATTAGTATTTTATATTTGTTACAGATTTTTTATAAGCAATTTTTTTGTTTTTGTTTCTAGGGGCTATAGTGGAAAGAAACTTGAGGACAATATTCAGTGTGAAATCTTTCAGACGATTTTGGATGAAGCCCAAGATTCCTACAAAACAGAAATTGTTCATGAATTATCCAGTAACACACCTGATGATTTAGAAAACAATCTCACTCAGATTGGCGAATGGCTGCAACAATGGAAACTTGCAAACTGATTTTTTTTTTCTTTTTTGATAACTTTTTATTATAAAAAACAAGTTTGCAATTCAAATGTCTTTTCATTTATAATCTTATTAGGCCCCTTGCCCCCCACCAAAATGCTGATTAGAAACAGGAGCAGATAATCAAATTTCATTAGCTCTTCCTAATAATGCCATAGACATCTTATTATTCATCTTATAGTAGAAAATATTTAAGCAAAGCATTGAAGTTAACAGTGAGAAAAAATAAACTCTACAAAAGATCATCATACAATTTTAAGTGATCCAAAACTTTTACAAAATTCTATTTTCTGAATGCTAATCATTAACTTCCAAACCCAAATTTCAAGAAACATTCTTTTATTACTGTCATGGAAATATTTGAATGCAATTGAAGGGCTATTTTGTAATTTTCTCCTATTTCAATAACGGCATTCCTAGAATAATTCAATCCAAATTTATGTACTATTTAAAGTTTTTGTTTTATAAAAAGAAAACTTTTTCCTTTAGTTTATTGAACTCATTTAAGGAAATGAATTGAGACTGCAGCACACTTTAGTGTGCAGTCCAAATTAGTTTTGGAGGATTTTCATTCATGAAAGATCAACATTAGAAAAAGAAGAATTAGCTAAACATTGAATAGAACCAAATTTATTTGAAATATTTCTTTTATCTTTATTATTTTTATATTGTTTCTGGAGAAAAAAAAATCAAAATACTGTGATAACAACTTTTTAATAAGCAAAGAAATTCCACAATTTAATTATGCTTTTTTTTGTTAAATTTAACACATTTGTTTAAGTTCATTTTTAAAAACCAAAAAATATTTTTCAATAAATTTTCTCATGGAATTTCTTAAAAATATCAATATTATTTTTTGAAATTTTATTTGTGAAGAATTGTTTTATTTCAGGTGAAAATCAAAAGATATTGGGTGATGTTAGTAAACCAAATTCCTACCCAATGAAAACCTAAATGTTTATAACTTTGCTATAAAATTTATTTAGTATGATTTTACAAGAATGTAAATATAATAATTCTACAGATTATAAAGGCTGAAAAAAATTAACATTATTTTTTTTCTGGGAATTCTATAAATTCAGTGTACATGTTATTTAAAGAACTTGTTTTGTATCTGTTGGGTATAAGCTATTTTTTATATTACCTTCTACAAATTTTCATTGCTAATGTTCAAATATACCTTCTTACTGAGAATTGGTGTTCTTGACATCTTTGATAAGACTCTACTTTGAAAATGAGATTTCTTTCAGTGAATATTAATTTTTATAAAATAACTTATCAGGATTAAAAAAAATCAGTTTTTAAGTATCATTTGTTTTTAGTTTGCTATGAAATTGTCATGGTATTAGCTTTTGTTTTAAGAAAAGAAACTCTTTAGTCATTCATTGATCTGAACACAGAAACTGGAAAGGATGGTATTTTTTTTCAGAAAAAGATTTTATCTTCACTTTGAAAAGTTAATGAAGTAACTTGAACTTTGAATATTTAAAAAAGAAAAAATTACTTTTTGCTGATAGATAAAAATATTTTAAAACCCACTGATTTAGATGGACCTGCTAATGAGAAATTTTTTTTTTTTTTCATAAAAAAGAACTAAAATATTTACCTAAATTTTATGAATGAAGTACACTAAAAAACTAAGATGAAAATAAATTCCATTGTATAATTCTAAAAGGTTTTCAGATATAATTATTAATTTTCCAGTGGAGGTGTTTGTAGTTTAAAAAAAAGATAAAAGGGAAAAATTTTAACTGAAAATATCAAAAATTATTATTAAGAAAAACTAGTTGATAGCACAACTACTTATAAAACTCTTTCTTTGCAAATTATGTGTTCCTTTGAATGCAAACCTCCTATAAAATATAGAAGTCATGTTTGAAATAATTTACCTTTTACAATTAAAATATATTTTATCAGTGTTTATATGCATTGAATGTATATATATATATATATATATATATATATATATATATATATATATATATATATATATAATTTAGGAATTTTTTTTCTTTTGTTAGTCCAAAGAGTGAAAAGTAAATATTTCCAAATGAATAGGTCCACAAAGAGATTTATATTTGAAAAAAAAATTATTTATTTAGTTCTTACATATATTTCCAGCATGTTGCTTTCTTTCTTCAGAGAATCTTTAATGTTTTTTCAGGTGTGGTATTAACTTTATATAAAGGTCACTGTTTTGATGGGCTGGTTTTTCTTTTAATTTCATGATAGATTCTTTGTAGGGATTGATTCTTTCTTTTTCTCAGTGTGTTTCCTGTTCTTCATTGTGGGTACATTATTTTATATCTCTATTTAGTATTTGATATTTTATAAAGCATTTTTGTTGTTTTACTCTGAGTCATCATGTGTGTCTCTGTGTAATAGAGTTTATTCATTTAAAAAAAAAACTTTTTTTTTCTGTTAATGTGATTTAGAATTCAACTGATGGTTACTTTTTCCTTTCTGTGTGTAGTTTATATTTTATTCAGTATGGTGTTGAATATTTCTATAAAGCTTTTTTTCTGTTGAAGTAATGTGGTTTAAAATTTGACTGGCAATTGATTTTTTGTGTATATATATATATATATATATATATATATATATATATATATATATATATATATGCACATATGTGTGTATAGTTTGTTTTATTCAGTGTGGGTTTCAATTTTTTATATGTTTTCATTTTATTTGAAGTAATGTGTAGTTGTTGGGTTTGATATATGAGCATTGTTTTTAAATTCTCTGTTCCTACATTTGTATAGGTATTTCAATACATTTAATTTTCTATTTTCTGGTATTTTAATATTGCTGTTATGGGTTGATATCCTGATATTGATTGTTTGTTTTGATCCTATGTATACTTTTTTACATTTGATTATGTAGATAATGTTTTTTGAGTTGCAGTTTAAATCTTTATTATGAATTTTGTTTTTGGATTTTTGAAAGTGTAGGATTTTCCTTCTCTAATTATATCACATACTCCACCTCTTATATTCTTGCATTTAGTAATTCCTTGTGTTGTGTTTTCCTTGAATGTAGAAGAGGTGAGTATTTTTTTAAAAATTTTGGGCTGTCTCTAGCTTTTAATGATTTTTGTTGTGGCTAGTATTTCTTTGATTTTGTCATCATTTTTAAGTTCTTTTAGATTTTTTATTTATTTCTTTGAATAGTTCTGGGTTGGGTTTTTTTTGTAGGTTGCAATGTATGCTAGAGATTTCTCGTTGTGCTTTTTCGGGTTCCGTAATTCTCTTTGTGGTATTTTTTCTGCTAATTTGAATCCTTTATTTATTAGGGTTGTTGGGTATCCTCTCTGGTTTAGGGTTGTGTGTAGTTCTTTAAGGTGAATTTTTCTGAGATTTTTATTCATGATTATTGTGTGTATTCTATGTGTTAGAGTGTAAGGGATGGATTTTATACAGTTTTTTGTGGGTGGTGACCATTGAAGGGGAGGCCTTGTTGGGGGTTGATATCTGTGATGATTTGGTCATTTTTGTTTTTAATGAGAATATTTAAAAAAGATATTTGTTTAAAGCTGTGTTCCATGGTGAATTTTATTTTGGGGAGTAGGTTGTGTAGTTCATTAATGTTTTCCCATGGGCATTTCCAGAACATGAAATAATCATCTAAGTATCTTTTCCATAACCTACTAAATTCTCTTTTTATGTTGCCATATTTTTTATCTCTGATTTTGTATAGATTTTTTTTCTAAATCTGTTAAGGTTAGGGTGGTGTATGTTGGAGCCATTTTAGTTAGTTCCCATAGTCTGAATGTAATTTACATTTAATGAATTGTGGAAGGAGTTATTATTAAAGATTAGTTTTATACCTTTTATTGAATCTTGGGTTGAATGTGTCTGGGTATTTATCTATCAGAAATGGGATGGTTTGTTTTTCTAATTTGTGGGGGATATTACTGTATAGGTTTGTGATGTCAAATGTGACTATGAGTGTGTTGGGATGGATTTTTAAAAAAATGGATGTTATATTTGCTATATGTTTTTATCTTGTTTAGAAAAGGTTGTAGTAAAATGTTTATTAGTTTGTTGAGCCTGCTACTATAGGTCTCAATTTGAAGTTACTAGGGTTTGGAATTTCTATATATTCAATATTAATAATTTCTAAAAAGATATAAAGCACTTTGTGGACCTATTCATTTTGATATATATATATATATATATATATATATTTTTAAACATGGACTTAAATTTTTTATTTCACCTACAAAAATTTAAAAAAACTTGTATTTTCTGGATTTAAGTTGTTCTTTTGAATATTTGGCCAAGCATAGATCTACATATACTGATAAGCTTTTTAGCCCTTAAAGCACATCTTGCTGATCTTGCTCACACGTGTTTTGACTCCATCCTTGATAGATCTGATATTTACCTACACTGTCAAATCACTGTGACAATGATTCCATTATTATATCCAAACCTGATGAATGGTCTGGAGTTGTTGCTATACTCAATAAGTGTGATTATGTCAACAAAATGTAAAATATCTTAAATGATACTTCAAAGTCTACACACCTAATGATTATTGATGAATTTTTGATAAAATTGCCATACAAGAACAACTTATCCAATGTCAATTAATCTGTTTCTATGAAAAGATATGCGCTATTGGATCCCAAAGATTATGGCTATATAGTCTCCTTAAACCAATTCTATCTATTTTGGTACAGCTATGTTGGTTGGTTTCCAGCAAGAAAAGCTGATGGGTATGCACGGAAGTGGCCAAGAACTGCATGTGTGTGTGCTTCAGCTGGGCACACATTCGAAAACAACACTATGGAATGATAGCAAAAAGGCACTCACCAGATTAGCCAGACCATCCAACTCACATACATTTGGCAGACCAAATTGTGCAGCCATAACTGTTACCGAGCCTGATTTCAGTGCAGAGTATGACAAAATCACTCAGAGGTGGACAGCATCCTGGAAATGGGTTGGGGATCAACCTCCAGTTACTTTAAGAAATAGACTTGCGGAATATCCTGCCCCTGCTCAAATTTGAGAGGAATATGAACGGGAACTACAGATGTAGATAGACAATGGCTGGCTGCTTCCATATCTGGAGGAAGAGCTTGGACCCCCAAAGGGTCTAATCCTCCTCGTGGCCATTCGGCAGGAGAACAAACAGAAGGTTCGGGCCATCATGGACTCTCAGGAGCTAAACAAGTATGTTGATGCATTCATGGCCAATGTGGACATTTGCTCACAAAAATTAAGGGAATGGCAACAGCAAGGACCAAACGTTGCAGTGCTAGATCTATGCCGTGCCTATCTGCAAGTACATGTCGACAAGTCCCTTTGGCTATTCCAAACAGTGGAGATCCAGGGACAAAGATATTGTCTCACCCACTTAGGATTTGGGCTCAAAGTTGCCCCTTTGATAATGCAGGCCATTGTTAATACCGTCCCGAGCCAGGACAGGATCATCAATGCTGCTCCTTCTTCCTATAGATATTTTTGTTAATGAGAGCGTGTGTTCTGCAGTCCGTGTCAAGGAATATCTGGAGCAGTTTGGCCTGGTAAGTAAGGTCCCAGAGCAGCT